>QJPP01001719.1:0-45589 GCA_003996215.1 Jaltomata sinuosa | reverse complement strand
ACATGCTGATTAGCTCCTGGAAAACCACATGTAGCAACTGGAAGAGCTGAATGAATAGGACGGATTGAGTATACCTGCTGATTCTGGACCCTGGAGTACAAACCACTGTAGTTTCCTTCTTTTCGGGGCTTCTTGGCTAATACTTTAGGATGCCCCGCTTGCTTGACCCGTTCAAGTTTCTTGACATAATCCGCCACTTCATTGAAGCCTTTCCCTAATGAAGTCATGTGCACAGTCAATACCTAAGGATCAGTATTCAAACCCTTCACAAACAATCGAACCCGCTCCTCCTCGGAACCCAACAACTGTGTAGCAAAATGAGACAAAGCGTGAAACTTAGCCTCATAAGTAGATATCAACATGCTACCCTATTACAAATTCAAGAACTCATCCTTTTTCATGTCTCTTAGAGTAAAGGGTACATACTTCTCTAAGAAGAGAGCGTGAAATTATTCCCAAGTCAGTGAGGGCAAAATAGATGACCGACATTCCACATGAGATCTCCACCATTACTTGGCATCGCCCTGCAGCTGAAATGTGACGAACTCAACCCCATGGTGTTGCACATGCCCAGCTTGTGCAGCCTCTCATATCAATCCAGTATGAACTCATAAGCATCCTCCCTATCTGTACCCTGAAATGTAGGAGGTTTTAGCTTGAAAAACTTGGTCAGCATCTCATGTTCATTCCCTGTCATTACCGGGCCTAGCATTGGCCTGAAGAAATCACCGGTGCCTGAAGCTGCATCCATCCTAAGAGTCATAGTAACTGCTGGCTAAGTGCCCGGATCCTGATTTGCAACACTCGTGGGGGTGGCTCCGACACCAACCAAACAACTCAAGAAATTCCAAGCCTGCTAAAATGCTTCAGGCATCATAGAGAGAAGGCCTGCACCTCCAGCCAGTGTTGCCTCCGCGTGTGCCCTATCATCCTCTACAACAACTTTCACATCTTTGACAACCTGCTCCTAAGGTAGGGGAGGGGTTGCTTCTCGCGCTTTTGCACCAGCTTGATCTCTACCCCTGGAGGGTATGGCTCTACCTCGACCTCTGCCCCTACTCCTGCCTCTACCACTGACAGTCGGGCCCACCGCTGCTCTAGCTCTGCCATTTCTTGTGTTAACCATCTGCGGACAGAAAAGTTAATGAAGTTAGATACCAATTTGTATCACCATATACCAATTGGAATAAAGTTATAGCACGAAGGGAAAAAAAGAGATAGTTTTTTCTAAAGCCCCATAGCCTCTCGAAGAAAAGTACGGACGTCTCTGCACCATTCCGCAAGACTCTACTAGACTTGTTTTGGTATGACGAGATCAATGAAACATGGCTCTGATACCATCTTTATCATGACCCAGACCGGCATGAGTGGAACTCACCCAACCTCCCGAGCAAGCAAACCATCACTACCCAGAACTTAACTGTTATAACAGCTCAAAACTAGAATGCAAGAAATAAACTAGCAATTCAAAATAGTCTAAAACTTTATAAATAACCTGCGGAAAATCCCTCTCTAGAATTTGAAAGTCATCGTATCAAAATGCTACCAAAAATCTAGAGTACGAGGATGTAATCCCAAAATAAGCAATAGTCTAAGCCCAAAACAAGTGGGATACAACCAATAAGAAAAAAACCAAGGCAGCTCGATCAAACAGCTCACCCTTGATATCTTGAAGTGTTAGGCCTACAGGTGAGGTCGTGCATCAACAGCCGGAATATTTTCTGTACTCTCAAAAGAAACGCAAGTGCAGTATCAGTACACAACAACCGTGTACTAGTAGGATCATCAGCCAGTTCCAAATAAACAGTATATGAGCAGTACGAAAGTCAAATAAAAGTACAGAAAAATATGTAAACAAGACAACAAGTATTCCGAGACTATAAGTCTCTTCCTATATTGTCCCCACATGTAACCCACTTTGTAACCATGATCAACAATCAACAATCCACAATCAATAATTAGTATGCCATTTTACATAGCCCAGACCCACCCTGGGATCCCCCTAAACAACACCTAATTGTCAACGTGCAACTCGGTCTACACCAAGACCAAACTCATGAATAATAAGAAATCATAAACACAAGGACCAAACTCAAGGACCATATGCATAATAAGAAATCATAAACACAACCTGGTCCACTCATAGAACCCAATCAAAATGCAATAATGCAATAATATAAACCCGTACCAGGCGTGGTACCCGAGCCAACCGTTAGTATTCTCGTACCAGGTGTGGTACTCGAGCCAACCATTAGTATTCCCGTACCAGGCGTGGTACCCGAGCCAATCATTAGAATTCCCCTTTTTCCCCAGTTTCTACAATCCTAGGTTATCCCAAACCTTTTCCCATGTCCACCTCTAGCAATTATATAGCCTAGGAAAGATATTACGGAGCTTGGGGAGTAGAATCCTTATCTTTAGGACGAAAAATGGTGAAAATCTGATAGAAATCGCCCCAAATCGCCCTCTTCTTCTCCCAAAATGTGTTGAAGAAAAACTGAACTGTTTTGGAGAAGTTTCTGCATTAAATCCCGTCGCGCTCTGCGATAGCGGTACCGCTGTAGCGGAGTAGCCCGCAATGGCAGAAGCAGACTGATGTTGCCTTCCGTTATAGAAGTATTTTCTCTGCTACGGCGAAGGTCGCTATGGCGGAGTGTCAACCGCTATGGCGGTTGACACGGGACAAAAAGTCATAAAGTCTCCAAAATTGGTCCATTTTATAACACACTTATTTTTCTGATGTCCCAGAACAACCCCTTCACGCCAACCTCGATTCTGAGATTTTTACTTACCCGAATTCGATTATGAAAAGTCCCCCAGACTCCTTTACGTCTTAGATGAAAGGAAAACTAGCTTAAATCAAGATATTTAACCCAATCCTTACCCGGATTGTCCTAGACCATACCTCGCTCCAAAACTGGCCGAGACTAGCCTAGCCCAGAATTTTAAACTCCCAAACTCTGAGTTTTCTAACTCTAAGAATTAGCACGAATGGTTCACCCATAACGATGGACCCGCTCGTTACACGGTTATCCGATGATTTAAAATTAACTCTTATTTCGACTAACTTAAGAAAATATTTAGTTTGTTGTAAAAATAAGGGAATAAATAATAAGGCCATTTATCTAAAAACAAGTAAATAAAGTTTGAAATTGTCTGGAAATAGTTGAGGAAAATATGTTTTGAGAAAAATGAATATTGTTTGAAAATGGGCGATAAGGATAACTTCATTCTTTAATAAGTATTAAATCCAAGTAAGATGTTTGAAAAAAGTAATGAAAACTTGTGATAAAAGTTCCATTTTTAGAGACTTAAAACAAGTAAATAAAATGAGAATAATTTTAATTTTAGAGTCATTAATTTGATTAAGTGACCGAATTAAATAACAAACAAAAAATAACAATTCTTTAGTGGACTTAACTAAGTTAATTAAATAAAAGAGTTAAAGTTAGTATCAGTTACAAATAATTAACATGGATAAATTACAAGAAAAATAAGAGAAACGTTGAGATTTGGGCCCCTTTTGGCCCACTTGGAAGCTGTCCAGATTTGGACTTCAACTTGTAGGGACATTTATCCCATTTTTGCCATGGTATATCAGTTGTATATCACTGTTTTTTTCTTCCCATTTTTCAGGTATACACACTGTATATCGGTGTATAATCATGTCTATTTACTTCCACTTTCCTCATATACCATGCATATCAGATATACCCTTGTATACTTGTTGTTTTCCCCTGTTGTTTCCTTGTATATCAGCCTATTTAGGCATGGTTCGAGGCTTGACTCGATAGAGATTGGTCTTGGCCCATAGGAATGCAAGGATGGAATGGGAGTCTCAAGTAGACTCGAGCAGTTCATGCACAGAAAGAAAGATAAGGATTAGCACGAATCTAAGATACACTAAATGTTGGCTTAAAACAAATCAAACTAACCAAACATTTAGATGATGTCACGCCCCGAGGCTAGCCCCTAGACGTAACACGGGACCCAGAGTCACAAGTAACCCCAAGCTAATCCTGAAACTGGCATATCACAAGCATACTGAACATAATTCTAAACAAACGGAAGCAGAACTAAGGAGTGAGCAAAACTAAAAGAATATATCTGAAAGAAATGACTGAGTTCAAACAATACAACCCAATCAACTGAATACTGCCTCTATGTCTGAATGCCTCTAATACTGATGAACTGCTGGGACAAGTCCCCATCTAGCTCCAAAATGCTGAAACTAACAACATCTGACTAAATCAAAAAGCATACTAAAGTGTCCTCGAGAACCTGAGCCTACATCATAATAGGATGCATCATAGAGTATGCGTCAGTACTTTGAATGTACTGAGCATGAGGGATATGCAAAGCTGACTGAATATATGGACATGTTAAAAACACTAAAAACTGCAATCTGAACCAAACTATAGTACATAGGCCCAAATGTATAATCATGCATAAAATAGCTGAAATGCAGGAGTAACTGAAAGTGTGGTGAAAACTGAGAATAAATATAACTGTGGGCCTAAAGTACATTACTGAATCTAATATTGTGGGAGAGCTTATTAACCGACATAAACCACGTGAGCTAAATGTGGAGTCTGATGTATACGCCCCATCGAGAGGACCCAATATACCTTGCGAATTATAAAAGCATGAATGTGGCATGATCACACTACAACATTTTAGGCGTTTAGCCACCCCTGTAAAGTGTAGCCTAAACTAGCAAAAAGTGTGGCCTTTGATCAAAGGCTACGCTTTTTGACTTTAGGCAACACTTTTTGGGGGGTGGCCTAAAGAGGTGTAACCCATGACTTTAGGCCACGCTTTTCAAGTGTTGCTATAGCAGCCACGCTTAAAAAGCGTGGCCAATGAGGTACAAAGGCCAAGCTTTGTAGCATCTCATTAGCAATACTTTTATTTGATAAAACTACACTTTAAAGTGTGACGTTTTCTTTGTTATTGACCACACTTTAAAAGCGTAGACTTTTATGCCTCCACTACAAGAACACTTATAAAGTGTAATCTTTTCTTATATATTACAATTAATAAGCCGCACAATTGACATCCATATAGCCACGACATTGTATAGAATTTTATAGCCACAATTTCTAATTGAAAAATAATAATTTTGATTTGCATATATTCACTGATCACACACACACACACACACACACACACACACACATATATATATATATATATATAAATGATCTCAAGCACCAAATTACCCAATAAATAATTCAAATGTGTAGATTTACAATTAACTTTGAAAGAAAAATGTCTTATACCACACATTCTTAGAAAGCAATATTTTAAAGATCTGTTCTAGTGATGAATTCCGCACAAAATCAAATGTATTCAAACATATATCACAATAGTTTAAAAACTCTTTATCGTTTACTTCAACAGATCGAGTTGACTTGTGACCACCATTCAAATTTGATCACCCGTATTTCCCTACACATTAAAAATGAAATTAAAAGTTAGAAAAAAGTCATGCTCAACACTAGTCATGATTCATAAAATTCATTGATAGCTAACCTCAGGCACCAACTGGTGAAGGAAGGTTAGATCCGACACACCCTGGTAAAATATATTTGAAATTTAGCATCAGAGAAGCACATCCATTCCTATTATAGAGTTTGAAATACCATAGATATCATCTTATCTGGCATATGTCACAGTGAAGGTAGTAGTATCATGTTACGTTGGGAAAAGTTATAAAGCCCACCATAGATCAGCAACATAGAACCTGCACAAATAAAAAGTTTATGTCACCGAATAGTGGTGTAGCAAGTTAAGCTGGTGTAACATTGTCCATCTACTAAAATTGAAACCAACAAATATTAATGAAGAAGACATCAAGACAAAAAGAAAAAGATAGAAAATATAGGGACCATCCTCCAGCATATGCTGGACTTGTTTCAAGTGGGACTATCTCAAAGTTTTCCACTGTATCAAACTTGGGCATATTGAAGATACATTCAGTAGACATCACGCTAAACCAATAATATGACCTCAATCCGCACATTCAAGAGATCGGCAAAATATTGAAAAAATGACAAATGATTATTTTATTGACATAGAAAAACTCTTTCAGTTCTAATATATTGATTTCACTTACATAATAAACAAATGTAAAGTTGTATATAGAAAGTTAACAATGCTTTCATTTTTGAATAGTACTTGCCTAGTTTGTAGTTGGAGAGAATTACAAGGTTCCTGAATAGCACAGAATTCTCATGATCACAAAGTCAAATATCCAGTCTTACTCTGGTGTGAGTTATCAGTTATAATATTATACTTAGTCTAGTATGATGTCTGATAAAAAAAATTGAACATCATTGCCTACAGGAACTAAGGGACGCAAATTGGCTAAGAAGAACCAAAATAAAAAATATCTCAATAAATATTTAAGAGACCATGATAATATGATATCCAAGTCTCAGCTAACTCTGTCAAATGCTTCTCTGATAGGTATAATTGCAGACTATTTCATTTTCCAAATTCGATTATACAAATAATTTACCTTCCAGCATCTTCCTTCAACACCTTTGTCGATTGTCTGTCTAAAAGCATGAACAACTCTCCTCCAGGTTAGTAATCAGTTATTAGACATATATGGATTTTGGTCTGGAAGACAACAAAATTCAATAATTCACAATTGTAAGTAATATCAAAATAGTACACATTTATTAGGGAGGTGAGAGAGTAGATTATGTCAGAAGTAACAAGGGTGGTTAAGTTTTTTCAGGATGCGGAATCACACATTGAATGCTCTGGAGGATTCAAGTCTACATGTGCTTGCATTTTGTTTTCTCGATATATGGAAACTATATATTATGATCCCTCTCATCAAGTTACATGTATCTAACCTGAAATAATGCAAAAAGTGCTGGAATAAAAGGGTGGTCCAGCATATCTAGGATTTCTCATTATGCACAAGATTTATGCACCTACAGAAACGATAAGAGGATTCTTATTGAAGATAGAAGCAAGAGAGAGTGTAAGTTTACATGTTAGAATGGGAACAAAGCTTCATATATACAAAAGTTAAGATTTGCTTAGTTTCAATCACATCTAAATATTGATTTTTATATAGCATCTGTAATAAACTAATTGAGGAAGAGAGATATGTCATTACTTAAGATGCTTAAATTTAAAAATTCAATTGGAGAAACCAAATATTAAGAGTAGGTATTTTGCAAATTCAAGGGCCCACTATCTGTCGCCCGGGCAAATAAAAAATAATTCAAGAAAGAAGGAATCAGAAACTGTTTAGAAATCTATGAAGCCAGAATTCAAAATCTTGTCTTCAAAAAGATGCATAAGGGTGTAGCCAAAGACAATCTTTACACAACTACATAGCTTTGTAAATATAATTCATAAAGGTTGGAAAACATTCAGCCACATGTATGATCCTGCAATTTAACTCTCTACCTTGTTTTGCTTAAGCATTATATTCTTATCCATTGCCTTCATAGCAAAATGTTGGCCAGTTAACATGTACTTCCCAAGTTAATCAAGATAGCAAAAATATTTATTTTGGATGATTGTAGCGTACTTGATCCACTCTACAGTGGGACAACCATGTTCTTAATAAAATATACCTGCCAGTATCATCCTATCCAGTGGTTTAATTGGCTTAAAATGTTTCAATCCTATTGGTTCTCCACTGTCCATGATTTGCAGCTCACAAACCTCTTAGTGATGAAAGGGGAAGTGAACCTCAAACTAAAATTATTATCAGGGGATATAAAAAGGGATTTTTACACAAATACCCAGTCGGATTTAATGTTTACTTTTCCTAACTGGTATATGTAAATATAACGGCCGTATTCATCATTACGAGTAGTCCAATCGTACCAAGTTTTAGAGTTAGATAACTCCAGGTTTGGGAGTTTAAAATTCTGGGCTAGGCTAGCCTCGGCTGGTTTTGGAGCGAGGTAGAGTCTAGGGAAATCCGGTAAAAATAGACTTAGGTGTCTTGTAGTGAGATAGTTTTCCATGTAGTCAAGACATAAAGGAGTTCGGGGGACTTTTCAAAATCGCATTTGGGTAAGTAGAACTCCTGGAATTGCATTTGATGTGAAGGGGTTATTTTGGGACGTCGGGGAAACAAGTGTGTTGTGAAATAGCCAAAACTGGCAGAGTTTTGGACTTTCTGTCTGTGATAAGTGTTGTCACACCTGTTAGCATCCACCGCCATAGTGGTAGAAATTACCGCTATAGCGGCGATCAAAGGGCGGTCATCCACTTAAGACCACTATAGAAGCAGCCTACCGCTATAGCGGGACTGCTATAGCAGAGTGGGGAGCGTTATAGCTGGCCGATGAGTTTTTAATGCAAAAATAGCTCCCAAAACATTCAGTTTTTCACAAGTTTATTTTGGGAGAAGGGCTAGGCGATTCCAGGCGTTTTCTTCCTTTTTCCGTCAAAATTCTTCCCTAAGGTAAGGTTTTCGTTCCCCAATCTTTGTATTACGTTTCCTATAGGGTAGAATTACTAAGAGGGAATTTGGGAAAGGTTAGAATAACCTAGGGATGGTGGAATTCGGGGAAGGAAGGGGATTCCATGCATGTGAGTTCTTGGGTATGGATTAAAGTACATTATTATGATCATAGGTTGTTTAATTCCCTGTTTTATCGGTAAAAAAATGATAGAACTAGGAGAATTAACGGTGGAAAATCCCAAGAAAAGGGTGGTATGATCATAGGTGGCCTGGGGTTTGGGGATTTGGTATAATCCGAGTAATGTGCAGGCCTTGTATGTTAATTATATGTACTTGTGTGTTATTTTAGACCAAGAACAAGAAAGGAATACGGAACACGGGAAATCTCGGATTGAATAGAGCTTGGAACATTTTGAGGTAGGTGATGGATTATGATTTTTTGTGAATGTGTATAGTGATGTACTCATGTCTAAGTGATTGTATGCATTACATTGCTTAGGGAAATTGTGTGGAATGTCTAGGTTCCTGTTTACAGTCTGTGATAGAATGGCTTACTTGTTGGTTTTACAAGTTGTGTGTGTTCATATATTGACTGTGGTTGTTGACATTTGGTTGGCTTGGGTACCATTCTTAGTACAGGTATAACACATGGTTGGCACGGGTACCACGCCTGGTATGGGTATATCATTCGGTTAGCATGGGTACCACGCCTGGTACGGGTTTACTCTATTGCATCTTACATTTTTTCATTGACTATTGTATTGCATTGGTTAATATTGGTTCTGTGAGTGGACCGGGTTGTTTTACTGAACGTGATACTTGATATTGGTTCCGTGAGTGGATCGGGTTATTTTACTGAACGTGATACTTGATATTGGTTCCGTGAGTGGATCGGGTTGTTTTACTAAATGTAATACTTGGTAATGGTTCTGTGAGTAAACCGGGTTGTCTAGTTAAAGTTGCTAGTGTTGATGGTCCTTAAGTGGCCGGAAACTATAGTATAATTGTTGTGTTGGTCTTGATTTAGGCCGGGTTGAACAATTACCTTTGCTGTTGTCTAGAGGGGATTCCAGGGTGGGTCTGGGCTAGACAGAAAGGACAGTTATGGTTACATGTTTGTGGATTAGAACTGTAAGAGATGGATTCATGTGGTAACAAGCTAGGTAGAGACCTGTAGTCTAGATGTGCTTGTGATTACTGTTGCATGTTTGCCATACTCCTTACTTGATATTGTTGTACTAATATATGCACTGTTTACTTAAAAACTAGCTGATGATCCTACCAGTACATAGTGGTGGTGTACTGATACTGCACTTGTCTTTCTTTTGGTGAGTACAAGAAATCTACCAGCAACTGAGACGCGACCTCGCATCTAGCACCGACGATTTTTGACTTTCAAGGGTGAGTTGCTTGATTCGAGATACCTTGGGTTATCTTTAGAGTTTCAATCCAATTATTTTGGACTTAAAACTATTTCAGTTATCTTTTATGGTTGCATTCTCGTACTCTAGATTTGGTATTGATGTTTGGTACAATGACTTTCAGTTCCTAGTTGGGATTTTTCGCAGGATTATATTAATGATTAGTTTTTGGCTTATTTTGATTGTTAGTTTACTTTCTGTTATTGGTTTTAGGTTGTTAGTTAGGCAAAGAGTGGGACTCCATTGGTTCGCTCATCCGGGGGTTGAGAGGGTGCCACTCACGATGGGTTGGGTCGTGACAAAGATGGTATCAGAGCCTAGGTTTGTTGATCTCGTTGTACCAAATAGGTCTGGTGGAGTCTTGCAGAATGGTGAGGAGACGTTCGTACTTTTCTTCGAGAGGCAATGGGGCTTTAGGAAAAACTATCTCTTCCTTCTTTCCTTCGTGCGATAACTCAATTCCAATTGGTATCTGGTGATACAAACTGGTATCTAACCTCGTTCACTCTTCTGTCAGTAGATGGTTACTACAAGGAATAATGGAGCAAGGCCAGCGGTCTCAGCAGCGGGCCCGACAGTTTTCGGCAGAGGTAGGAAAAGGGGCAAGGGATGAGCTGGAGCCACACCTACCAGGGGTGGAGCTCGAGCAACTACTGCATGTGAGGTGACTCCTCCCCCACCTCAGGATCATGTGGCTAAGGATGTAGAAGAAGTGTTTGTGAAGGATGGAGGAGCTCAGGAAGAGGAGGCACCGGTTGGGGGTGCAGGCTGTTCTACGATGACACTGAAAGCTTTTAGGCAAGCGTAGGGTATTTTGAGAGGGTTGGTTGGCGCTGGAGCCACACCCGCAGCTTATGCAAATCAGGACTTAGATACCCAGCCAGCGTTTACTACTATACCAAGGATGGACGCAGCTTCAGGCACAAATGATATTCTCAGGCCAATGTTAGGCCCAGTGATGACAGGTAATGAGCATGAGATGCTGACTAAGTTCCTTAAGGTGAAACCTCTGATGTTTCAGGGTACAGACAAGGAGGATGCCTATGAGGTCATCCTGGATTGCCATGAGAGGTTGCACAAGTTGGGTATTGTACATCAGCACAGAGTGGAGTTTGTCACTTTTCAGATACAAGGTGATGCCAAGCAGTGGTGGGAGTGTCAATCTTCTATCCTACCTCCACTGACTTGGGAGCAGTTCCATGAATTATTTCTAGAGAAGTACGTTCCCGTACTTTGAGGGACCAGAAGAAGGATGAGTTCCTGAACTTGGAGAAGGGTAGCATGTCGGTCTCAGCTTATGAGGCTAAGTTCCATACATTGTCTCGTTTTGCTACACAGATGTTGGGTTCCAATAAGGAACGAGTCTAGTTGTTTGTCAAGGGTCTGAATAGTGATATGCAGGTACTGTCAGTGCATATGACTTCTTCAAGGAAGGGTTTTAATGATGTGGTGGACTATGTGAAGAATATTAAGGGAGTAAGGCAAGCGGGGCAAGCTAAGGCTTTATCCAAGAAGCCCCAGAATGAGGGAAACTATGGTGGTTCGTACTCTAGGGTCCAGCATCAAAAGGCTTATATGGCCTGTCCTATTCAGTCAGCTCTACCATCTACTACAGGTGGTCATCAGGGAGCTCAGTATTCAGCTACTAGAGGGCAGGGAGCATCCTATACATCAGCTAGCCAACCTACTTTGGACCGGGGTTGCTTCCATTGTGGTGAGTTGGGCCACTTTAAGAGGGAGTGTCCACATAGGCAGGCAGGTGATCAGGGTCAGCAGCAGACTAGAGCAGTGGTTCCGGCAGGCAAAGGTCGTAATGTTAGGGGTCGTCCATAGGGTGGGCGAGGTAATTTCCAGGGAGGCCGGGGAGACCAAGGGAAAAGCGGCGCAGGCAGGGCTGCGATGCAGCTGGCCCTGGAAGTTTCTCGGATTGATGATCGAGCACATTGCTATGCTTTTCCAGGAAGGACTGAGGCAGAATCCTCAGATGCGATGATCACAGGTACTATTCCTTTCTGTGATAAAATGGCTTTAGTATTGTTTGACCCAGGTTCTACATATTCTTATGTGTCTCTGAGTTTTGATTTGGGACTGGGTTTGACCTGTGATATCCTTGATTCCCCTATCTATGTTTCTACCCTAATGGGAGAGTCGATAGTTGTGACTCATGTATATCATGACTGTTCTGTTGTTTTTGTGGGGTTACATACTTGGGTAGACTTGGTAATTCTTGACATGGCTGATTTTGATATTATCTTAGGTATGACCTGGCTATCTCCTTATCATGTTGTGTTGAACAGTAACACCAAGACTGTAGCTCTAGAGAATCTGGGTAAGGATAGACTATAGTGGGAAGGTGTATATAGGCCTAAGCTAGTTAAGATAATATCATTTGTCTGGGCTAGGAAGCTAATGGGGATGGGGTGTCTAGCTTTCTTGGCTCATCTCTAGGATGATAGTGTGGAGTCTCCTCCTATTGAGTCAGTTTCAGTGGTTTCCAAATTTGTAGAGGTGTTTCCAGCGGACTTGCCTGGTATGCCTACGGACAGAGACATAGATTTTTGTATTGATTTGGAGCCAGACACCCATGCCATATCCATTCCTCCGTATAGAATGGATATGAAAGTGTTAAGGGAACTTAAGACTCAGCTGCAGAAACTCTTAGATAAGGTATTTATACGTCCCAGTGCTTTACCTTGGGGTGCTCCGGTCTTGTTTGTCAAGAAGAAGGATGGTAGTATGCGGATGTGCATAGATTATAGGCAGTTGAACAAGGTGACTATACGGAATAAGTACCCTCTACCCCGTATAGATGATTTGTTTGACCAGCTTCAGGGCGCATCGGTGTTCTCAAAAATCGACTTGAGATCGGGGTACCATCAGCTAAAGATTAGACCTGAGGACATTCTGAAAACTGCTTTTCAGACCCGGTATGGGCATTATGAGTTTCTGGTAATGTCGTTTGGTTTGACCCATGCGTCGGCAACATTCATGAGTTTGATGAATGGGGTGTTTAAGTCCTACTTGGATTCTTTTGGTATTGTGTTCATCGATGATATATTGATCTACTCTAAGAGTAGGGAGGAGCATGCTAATCATCTTCGTATTGTGTTAGATATTTTGAGACATCAAAAGCTTTATGCAAAGTTCACTAAGTGCGAATTTTGGTTGACTTCTGTGGCATTCTTGGGGCATGTAGTGTCAGAAAAAGAGGTGATGGAGGATCCCCAGAAAATTGAGGCAGTCAAGAGTTGGGTTTGGCCTAGCTCCATGACTGAGGTGAGGAGTTTTGTTGGGATCGCGGGGTACTACCGGATGTTTGTTAAGAATTTTGCTTCTATTGCTACTCACCTGTCTAGGTTGACACAGAAGGAGGTACCATTTGTGTGGTCCGACAAGTGCGAGGAGAGCTTCCAAAAGCTCAAGACATTTTTTACCACAGACCCTATTTTGTCCTTGCCGGTTGAAGGTAAAGACTTTGTTGTTTACTGTGATGCTTCACATTATGGTTTGGGTGCTATGTTGATGCAGGATAGGAATGTGATAGCCTATGCATCCAGGCAGTTGAAAGTGCATGAGAGGAATTACCCGACTCACAATTTAGAGTTGGCAGCGGTGGTGTTTGCTTTGAAAATCAGGAGACACTACCTTTATGGTGTCAAGTGTGAAGTATTCACAAATCATCACAGTCTACAACATGTTTTCACTCAGAAGGATTTGAATCTGAGGCAGAGAAGGTGGATGGAGTTATTGAAAGATTGTGATGTGACCATTCAGTACCATCTGGGTAAGGCTAATGTGGTGGCAGACGCATTGAGCCAGAAAACTGTTAGCATGGGTAGCTTGGCTTATTTGGGGGTGTCCAAATGACCATTGGCTAAGGAGATTCGGGCTTTGGAGAACAATTTCATGCACTTAGGTGTTTCAGATCAAGGTGGGTTGTTGGCCAGCATTGAGGTTAAGGCCACCTTCATAGAGGAAATTAAGGCAAAATAGTTTCAGGATCCAAAACAGGGTAAGTTGCAAGGTAAGGTAATATCTGGGGAGTCCAGAGACGTCATGTTAGACTCTGGAGGAGTGTTGCATTTCAGGGAGAGGATTTGTCTTCCTCGGATTGATGATATAGTTCATAAAATCTTAACAGAAGCTCAAGATTTGGGGTACTCAATCCATCGGGTGTGACCAAAATGTACAGGAACTTGAGGCAGCGTTACTGGTGGCTCGGGATGAAAAGGGACATAGTAGATTTTGTGTCCAAATGGCAGAATTGTCAGCAGGTGAAGTATGAACATCAGAGACCTGCAGGACTACTTCAGAGAATTCCAATTCCAGAGTGGAAGTGGGAAAAGATAGCCATGGATTTCGTGGTGGGTCTTCCCAAGACATTGGGGAAGTATAACTCGATTTGGTTCATTGTTGACAGGCTGACCAAGTCTGCTTATGTAATGACCCTTCCGGTCATTTTCCACGTATACGTTTTCCTTGAACCGTTAGAGCTTGTTTGTAGCGGCCCCAAGTCATTTAAGGCTTGTCGGGACCGGTATTTTGGTGCCGGGTCCATTTGTTTGGTCGTATGATAAGTTTTGAACTTTGGGTAAAATGTCTCGGAGCTTTTCTTACAATATATAAAGAGTTAGAAGTCCCCCAAAATACCAAATCGAAGGTCTACGAGTCTAGTTTCCAACGCACAAAACCTCACGTCCAACTGATCTCGGAGTAAAAAGTTATGACTATTTTACCGCGATTTGTCTGGCAGGAACCGGGTTGCGAACTGGGTCGCGAACCGGGTCGGGTCAAACTCGATTTAAGCCTCAACTTCATGTTTTAAAACGTCATTTCAGTTCTGAAACAGTGAGAAAACATAAGGAAGAATTCCAAGAGAGTTCTTGAGTATCAAAATCGTGCGATGGTAAATTGCGAACCTAAATTTAAGAATTTTATTAGCATCGCGCGTATATTTGAAAATATTTTATTTTAAAGTTATATTTTTTTTATTACCTTTTCTAAAGTATTTTAATGGTCTATGAAAAATATTTTTGTTACGATATAATTGTATATGTATTTATTTTATAAGGTTTTTATACATTGTAATATTTTAACGGAGATAGTAAATTTAGTTATGTTGAAAATTATTATTATAATATAGTAGATTTTATTTGAAATGATTTTCTATTAGTTATGGTATATTCAAAAAGCTATATTTATTTTACCACGAACTTATGCAATACCTGAGTAGATATATAGTGAGAAATGAATTTATTGAGTGTCACCTCCACCTCACACGTGGAGGTGGAGGGAATGTCCAGCAAAGCTAATAGGTGAGTGGTGGCAAGTTAATGTAAGTTGTAATGGTTGATCATCCAATTCTTTAAGTGGAAATTGTTGCTGATATATATATAATATCTATAGCTAGTGCCCATTATCTTCCCCTTACAAATACAAGCTACCTATATACATGTCTATAGGTATTTTGTATTGAAATCAACGGATTCCTAAAATATTAACTTCTATGTTATCACGTTGGAAAGTGAATTGGCAGGAGTAATATTTTAACAATTTATTTTGATCACCGAAAGAAAATTGATTATCTACGTCAAGTTATTTAAGCCTAATTTTGAGTTCGATTTCATTTCGGAGTTTCTTGGAGCGGTTCGTGCGTGGACATCGTTGTTCTAGAAGCTTGTCATCGGACGACAGGTAGGTTACGGTTTATTTTCCATAGACTCTGCATATATAGGATAAAATTGTATTAATGGGCATCCTTGGGTTGGTTTATTAGGTTGGTACCACAAACCTCGACCGCTTTATTCATGTCCGCCTACTTTTGTTCCTCCGTTGTTTGTAGTACTTGCCGATATATTTTATTTACCCTTGTGGTCCTGTGAGACCTTGTTGACTCTGGAATGTAGAAAGTGGGATTTTGGGAATGTCCGCGAGTCCCGGGCATAGAATTATCCTTCTATGTTGGTTATGCTTGCTGAGTAGCTGTGGGCCTGTGCAGGGTCGATAGGTTGATTGTGAGCTGCTGGGCAGCTATTGTGTTTGATCATACCATTTTCATGCATATAAAGAGGTTTTATGCAGGTTTTACTACGGTTTGGGCTTCGGGCGTACTGGCACCATTTTTTAAACCTTGCATGGCCCGAGGGGGCCATTTTTAATGGAAATGATTTGGAAATGGTTTGATTTAACTTGTGAATATTCTTGGGTAAAATAAAGTAAAATTATGTTTTAAATCATCAGTTTTACGATTAACGCTAGACTCGGCAGGGCCGGGGTGCTAGTTGAGTTTTCTTGTTACTTGAGATGATATTTAGGCTCGGTCGGACCGAGCACCTGAGATGACTTTCTACTGTTTAGACCCGGTTATGCCCGGGCACCCTTGGAGGGGTTTTTGAGATATTTTCCTACTACTTTAGTCCTGGACAGGGTCTGGGCATGCATATTCGAGACTGGGTCTCTATCTTGAACCCGGACTTGCTTCTGGACAACATGTTTTGATACTAAGTTTTAGTATGGGGTCAGGGACCTTACCTTCCGGGCCAGGGGCTGCGGGCTGCGTGTGCCGGAGGAAGGGTATACGGTAGAGTAGAGGTATATGGGCAGTGTCCTTCCATGGAACCTACCTGCTGGGCCAGATCGGCGCCAGAGGAGGTACATACAGAGATACCATTTCACTTGAGATCTTCATGCATCATATCATTCATTGTTTGAGGCTCCACCCTTGTTTGTTGTTTGTTGATTGTACGCTCCGGTAGTATGGAATGCCGGAGGGTTTGTTTTCACTTGTTTGTGTTCCTCGGTTGTATGGGCGGCTGGGGGACTGTAGGTAGATTCTTGCTATTTACTTATAGAATTGTTCCCTATTATGGTTAAGTATGAAATTGGTTACTGCTAGACTGTTAGTTTCTGGATTGAGATTGATATGATTAGTTGAGCTTGAATCATGTCTCTGAGCATGCCTATCATTACTCTTTCCCTCTTCTTACACTTGAGGTTATCGGTATACCGTCCATTTTGTAAACTTATTATGTATACACTGTTATTGCAAGGACCCCAGGTGCGCTATTTCTTACTTTCACCTGTGCCTATGGTGTGTATATTCTGCTTACTGGCCTCACATGTGGTTCTGTTGATTTCCCTCTGGGCTAGTTCCTGTGTACCTTTTGTTGATTTCTATGACTGCATGCTTCTATTCTGTCTGTTACTACGCTTTTATCTTATATGTGCCCAGTCGGCCTATGGTACCTACTGGGTGCCTTATGCTTCGCATTTGGTGCTCACTCTACCCCCTACATCTTTGGGTGCAGATCCTAGCGTGGGCCATCGCTGTTAGATCGTTATGATTCGTGCTTGGAGATCTGTTGGGGACTACTTCAGACTGAGGGTGAGCTCTTGGCGATCGGAGCTTAGCTTTAGTTTATCTTTTGCTTCATGTACTCTATTACCATTCAGAGACATCTGTATTTATTGTTTTGGATCGTTTGCACTCCGTGTATGTAGTTTTGGCTCTATACTATGATACCAGGTCCCGGGGTTTGGTTTAGTTTCCGCATATGTATATATTTATATCCCTTTTATCTATTCTCTTCGTCTTGTTCCCTTATTTGTTAGATAGTAGCCCATTACTAACTGTCCTGGTCTACGCTGATTGGTTTACCTACTGGGGGTTGTACGTGCCATCATGATCGAGAAATCGGGTCGTGACAACTTGGTATCAGAGCTTTAGGTTCACCGGTGTCATCGGTATAGGAGCCAATGTCTAGTAGAGTCCTGCGGATCGAGGCGGAGACGTCCGTACTCAATCTTTGGGAGGCTACAGTGACATTTTAGGAAATTTGACTCTCTCATTGCTTCTGTGTCGTGCGTGGAACCCTTGAAGTTTCTGGAAATCTCATTTGTTCTACTTCATTCTTTCGCAGATGGTTCGTACGAGATCATCGGCATCACGCGGAGATGAGCCTCCAGCACCAGCTCCAGCACCAGCTCCAGCACCAACTCCAGCGCCATCTCCAGCGCCAACTCCAACACCAGCTCCAGTACCAGCTCCAGTGCCCACTTTTGTGCCAGCTCCAGCCGCAGCTCAGTCTCCAGATATTCGGGGATTACTATTACAGCTTTTGGGTGTGATTGGAGAGAGGCCTTCTGAGGTAGCACAGATATCCGCTCACGGGGCAGCCCTGGGTGTACAGAGCTTAGGAGAGCAGCCAGCTACTATGGCTCCCCGTGTGGAGGTCATTCCAGTTCCATCTGTTGCACAGCTTCTTGCTCCTCGCCTAGTTATGACAGAGTTAGAGCAGAAGGCGTTGGGTAGGTTTTTGAGGTTAGCACCTCCGAGGTTTGCTGGTACTTCTGAACAGGATCCACATGACTTTATTACTACCTGTGAGGAGATATTACATCATTTGGGTTTGTTGGAGACTCACGGGGTTGGTTATACTACCTATCAGTTGGAGGGCCCAGCGAAGTTATGGTGGAGGGCTCAGGTTGCTTGTAGACCACCGTCGTCACCTCCTTTGACCTGGTCTAAGTTTTATGAGGCCTTTATGGCAAAGTTCCTACCCAGAGTGATTGGGAACGTCGCAGGGAGTAGTTTACTCACCTTGTGCAGGGGTCTATGACTATTTCGGAGTATGAGACCTATTTTCATCAGCTAGCACCGTTCGGAGCTATGATCATTCCTACCGAGGCAAATAGGATTCGCAGATTTGTATGGGATTTGAGGCAAGATATAAGGCAGCCAGCTGAGATATTGATTGCCAGTTGTCGGTCATTCCAGGCTATTGTAGACTATGCCCGCACTGTGGAGGACTTACAGTGACATGATCAGGGGTCCAGAGATAAGAGGCCTCGACATCAGGGTGTCTATAGTGGTTCCAGATATGGTGGTAGAGGTCCTGGCCAGTGGAGCCGGGGTTATCAGCCACAGCAGCACCAGGGTCAGTCAAGCCGACCGGTTCAGGCTTCTCTTCAGACTTTCGTTAGTACCCAGTTTGAGCAGGGTCAGAGCAGCCATCAGGGCTATAGCGGCCAGTCTTCGAGGGGTATAGTTTTTGGGGCATCAGGTCGTGGTGGTCATACGGGATCTGCTGGTTCATCTCGACTGAGTAGGCCGTCTGGGGCTTGTTTTACTTGTGGTGCGATTGGTCATTTTGCTAGAGATTGCCCTCAGCAGGGTACAGTTCAGCTGGCCGAGCCTTTATGAGCAGTTCAGCCTCCGGTTAGAGGGAGTGGTCATCAGGTTGGAGGTGGTGCTCCACGCGGTAGAGCAGGTGGTATTACGATCCCTGCTCTCAGGAGCTCGGGGCAGGTGGAGGTTTGTCGTGGCAGTTTACGCGGCCTTAGGAGACCAGAAGGCAGAGGCCTGCAGATGCTGTGATTACTAGGACGATTTCTGGTGCCATCAGTGCTGTCATTATGGCTTTAATTTGATCTTGGATCCACTTGTTCATTATGTATCTGCTACGTGCCGTTTTGGGGTTTGGCTATGAGCCATTATCTGTTCATGTTTCTTTTTCGGGGACCCAGGTTAGGGATTCCCCATTCAGTAGTGGATCGGATTGTGAGATCTTGTATGATATCTATTGGTGATTCAGAGACTTGGGGTGATTTGATGATCCTTGATATGCTATATATTGATGTGATACTGGGCATGGACTGGTTATCCCCTCACTGTGTGGTTTTGGATTGTTATGCCAAGACCATTACCATAGCCGTGCCCGGTGTATCCCCAGTTGTGTGGCAGGGTTTTGTTAGCCATGCACCATCTGGGATCATCTCTTTTCTTCGAGCTAAGAAGTTGATTTCCCGTGGGTGTTTAGCTTATCTAGCATATGTCCGAGATGTTAGTGCTAACCCCACTTCTCCTTAGTCTGTTCCTGTGGTTAGATACTTCCTCGATGTGTTTCCTACCGACCTGCCAGGCCTTCCACCTGAGAGAGATATTGATTTCGCTATTGAGCTAGAGTCGGGCACTAGGCCCATTTCTATTTCTCCTTACTGTATGGCTCCTGCTGAGTTGAGGGAGCTTAAGGAGCAGCTCCAGGATCTGTTAGCTAAGGGGTTTATTAGACCTAGTTTGTCACCTTGGGGTGCTCCTGTTCTCTTCGTGAAGAAGAAGGATGGGTCGATGCGCATGTGTATTGATTATCGGCAGACTAAAGGTAGAGGTGACAGTGCCAAGACTAGGTATCCGATGCCGAGGATTGATGATTTGTTTGACCAGCTTCAGGGTTCAGTCATGTTTTCGAAGATTGATTTGAGGTCTGGCTACCATCAGTTAAGGATTAGGGCGGAGGACATCCCTAAGACAGCATTCAGGACACGTTATGGCCATGATGAGTTCCTAGTGATGTCTTTTGGGTTGACTAATACCCCGCAGCCTTTATGAACTTGATGCACAGGGTTCTTGGCCCTTATTTGGACTCATTTGTGATAGTTTTTATAGATGACATCTTGGTATACTCGCATAGTAAAGATGGGTTGACCCGGGAAAGATTTCAGCGGTTTGTGAGTGGCCTAGACCTACTATTGTTACTGAGGTTCGCAGCTTTATTGGGTTAGCAGGTTACTACAGATGGTTCATTGAGGGATTTTCTTCCATAGCAACACCCTTGACTATGCTGACTAGGAAGGATGTCCCATTTCAGTGGTCGGATCAGTGTGAGGATAGCTTCCAGAGGTTTCAGGCCTTATTGACTTCAGCTTCAGTTTTGACTTTGTCGGTTGAGGGTCGGAGCTTCTCCGTGTATTTTGATGCTTCTGGGGTTGGTATTGGTTGTGTGTTGATGCAGCAGGGTCGAGTAATAGCATATGCGTCGAGGCAGCTGAAGGTTCACGAGCGCAACTACCCCACTCATGATTTAGAGTTGCCAGCGGTAGTTTTCGAGCTCAAGATCTGGAGGCATTACCTATATGGAGTTCACTGTGAGATCTTCACTGATCACCGTAGTCTTCAGTATATCACGAGTCAGCGAGAGTTGAACTCGAGACAGAGGAGATGGGTCAAGTTACTGAAGGACTATGACTTCACTATTCTGTATCATCTGGGCAAAGGCAAACATGGTAGCGGATGCCTTGAGCCGGAAGGCAGTGAGTACGGGTAGCCTAGCTTCTCTTTAAGTTTCAGAGCGACCATTGGCCTGGGACATCCAGTCCTTGGCTAACCGTTTGGTTAGGCTTGACTTGTGGGATCCTAGCAGAGTTCTCGCCAGTGTTGAGGTTCGTTCTACTTTGATTGATCAGATTCAGAGCCATCAGTTTGAGGATCAGCAGTTGTGTGACCTTCGTGATTGAATTGTTCAGGGTGAGACTAGCCAGACTACTCTAGATTCAGATGGGGTTCTGAGGTTTGATAGTCGCCTTTGTGTTCCGAGGATTAGTGATTTGATTCAGTTGATACTTCATGAGGCACATTATACTAGACACTCCATTCACCCTGGCACAACAAAGATGTATAGAGACTTGAGACAGCTTTACTGGTGGAGTGGTATGAAGCGGGATATAGCAGAGTTCATATCTCGGTGCTTGAACTGTCAGCAGGTTAAGTTCAAGCACATGAGACCTGGTGGTTTGATGCAGCGACTTCCCATTCCTGAGTGGAAGTGGGAAGGCATTACTATGGACTTCGTTGTTGGTTTGCCTCGTACTTCTCATGGGTTTGATTCCATATGGGTGATTATTGATAGACTGACTAAGTCAGCACATTTCTTGCCTGTTCATACTTCTTATGGCATAGAGAGGTTAGCTCAGATCTACCTTCGTGAGATTGTTCGGTTTCACGGGGTCCCAGCTTCTATCATTTCAGACCGCGGCACTCAGTTCACATCTCAGTTTTGGAGGGATATTCAATGATATTTGGGTACAGAGGTTCACCTTAGTACCACTTTCCACCCTCAGACAGATGGCCAGTCCGAGAGGACCATTCAGATTCTGGAGGACATGCTTCGGGCCTGTGTTCTTGACTTTGGAGGTTCATGGGATCAGTTTGTTCCCTTGGCAGAGTTTGCTTATAATAACAGCTTCCATTCGAGCATCGGCATGGCACCTTTTGAGGCTTTGTATGGAAGGCGTTGCAGATCACTGGTAGGTTGGTTTGATGGTTTTAGTGCTAGGCCACAGAGCACAGATCTGCTTCGAGATTCCTTAGATCGAGTCTGAGTGATTCAGGACAGACTTCGGGCAGCTCAGAGTAGGCAGAAGAGTTATGCTGATCGTAGGCTTCATGCCTTAGAGTTTAGTGTTGGTGACTTGATGTTTCTCCGTGTATCGCCCATGAAGGGCATGATGAGATTTGGTAGGCGGGGCAAGCTTAGCCCCAGGTACATTGGGCCGTTTGAGATTCTTCAAAGGGTTGGTAGCGTTGCCTATCAGCTAGCCTTGCCTCCGATGTTTTTGGCTATACATCCTGTATTTTACGTTTCGATGTTGCGTCGGTATGTCCCAGACGAGTCTCATGTGTTGCAGTGGGATTCAGTTCAGTTGGGTGAGGATTTAGCCTTTGTTGAGGAGCCGACAACTATTTTGGCCAGAGATGTCATGAGATTGAAGTCTCGAGAGATCCCGATTGTTAAGGTTCAGTGGAGGCACCATCCAGTCAAGGAGTCTACCTGGGAGACCGAGAGAGATATGCGGGATTAGTATCTGCAGCTTTTTTATCCTTCAGGTACCCCCTTGACCTTGACTTTCGAGGACGAAAGTCCTTTTTAGTAGTGGATGATGTAATGACCCTTCCGGTCATTTTCCACGTATACGTTTTTCTTGAACAGTTAGAGCTTGTTTGTAGAGGTCCCAAGTCATTTAAGGCTTGTTGGGATCGGTATTTCGGTGCCGGGTCCATTTGTTTGGTCGTATGATAAGTTTTGAAGTCAAGCAAGTCGGCAAAGGTTATCGTAAGTTCTTTAATAAATTTTCTGAACTTTGGGTAAAATGTCTCGGAGCTTTTCTCCCAATATATAAAGAGTTAGAAGTCCCCCGAAATACCAAATCGAAGGTCTACGAGTCTAGTTTCCAACACACAAAACCTCACATACAACTGATCTCGGAGTAAAAGGTTATGACTGTTTTACCGCGGACTATCTGGCAAGAACCGAGTTGCGAACCGGGTCGGGTCAAACTCGATTTAAGCTTCAACTTCACGTTTTAAAACGTCATTTCAGTTCTGAAATAGTGAGAAAACATAAGGGAGAATTCCAAGAGAGTTCTTGAGTATCAAAATCGTGCGATGATAAATTGCGAACCTAAATTTAAGAATTTTATTAGCATCGCGCGTATATTTGAAAATATTTTATTTTAAAGTTATATTTTTTTTTTACCTTTTCTAAAGTATTTTAAAGGTCTATGAAAAATATTTGTGTTACGATATAATTGTATATGTATTTATTTTATAAAGATTTTATACATTGTAATATTTTAGAGATAGTAAATTTAGTTATGTTGAAAATTATTATTATAATATAGTAGGTTTTATTTGAAATGATTTTCTATTAATTATGGTATATTCAAAAAGCTATATTTATTTTACCACGAACTTATGCAATACCCGAGTAGATATATAGTGGGAAATGAATTTATTGGGTGTCACCTCCACCTCACACGTGGAGATGGAGGGAATGTCCAGCAAAGCTAATAGGTGAGTGGTGCCAAGTTAATGTAAGTTGTAATGGTTGATCCTCCAATTCTTTAAGTGGAAATTGTTGCTGATATATATATTATATCTATAGCTAGTGCCCATTATCTTCCCCTTACAAATACAAACTACCTATATACATATCTATAGGTATTTTGTATTGAAATCAACGGATTCCTAAAATATTAACTTCTATGTTATCACGTTGGAAAGTGAATTGGCAGGAGTAATATTTTGACGATTTATTTTGATCACCGAAAGAAAATTGATTATCTACGTCAAGTTATTCAAGCCTAATTTCGAGTTCGATTTCATTTCAGAGTTTCTCGGAGTGGTTCGTACGTGAACATCGTCGTTCTAGCAGCTTGTCATCGGACGACAGGTAGGTTATGGTTTATTTTCCCTAGACTCCGCATATATAGGATAAAATTGTATTAATGGGCATCCTTGGGTGGGTTTATTAGGTTGGTACCACAGACCTAGACCGTTTTATTCATGTCCGCCTACTTTTGTTCCTCCGTTGTTTGTAGTACTTGCCAATATATTTTATTTACCCTTGTGGACCTGTGAGGCCTTGTTGACTCTGGAACATAGAAGGTGGGATATTGGGAATGTCCGCGAGTCCCGGGCATAGAATTATCCTTCTAGGCTGGTTATGCTTGCTGAGTAGTTGTGGGCCTGTGCAGGGTTGATAGGTTGATTGTGAGCTGCTGGGAAGCTATTGTGTTTGATCATACTATTTTCATGGATATAAAGAGGTTTTATGCAGGTTTTACTAAGGTTTGGGCTTCGGGACTACTGGCACCATTTTCTAAACCTTGCATGGCCCGGGGGGGGCGTTTTTAATGGAAATGATTTGGAAATGGTTTGATTTAACTTGTGAATATTCTTGGGTAAAATAAAGTAAAATTATGTTTTAAATCATCAGTTTTACGATTAACGCTAGACTCGGCAGGGCCGGAGTGCTAGTTGAGTTTTCTTGTTACTTGAGATGATTTTTAGCCTCGATCGGACCGAGCACCTGAGATGACTTTCTATTGTTTAGACCCGGTTATGCCCGGGCACCCTTGGAGGGGTTTTTGAGATATTTTCCTACTACTTTAGTCCTGGACATGGTCTGGGCATTCATATTCGAGACTGGGTCTCTATCTTGAACCCGGACTTGCTTCTAGACAACATGTTTTGATACTGAGTTTTAGTATGGGGTCAGGGACCTCCATGGACCTTGCCATCCGGGCCAGGGGCTAAGGGTTGCTTGTGTCGGAGGAAGGGTATACGGTGGAGTAGAGGTATACGGGCAGTGTCCTTCCATGGAACCTACCTGCTGGGTCGGATCGGCGCTGGAGGAGGTACATACAGAGATACCATTTCACTTGAGATCTCCATGCATCATATCATTCATTGTTTGAGGCTCCAACCTTGTTTGTTGTTTGTTGTTTGTTGATTGTACGCTCCGGTAGTATGGGATGCCGTAGGGTTTATTTTCACTTGTTTGTGTTCCTCAGTTGTATGGGCGGCCGGGGAACTGTAGGTAGATTCTTGCTATTTACTTACAGAATTGTTCCCTGTTATGGTTAAGTATGAAATTGGTTACTGCTAGACTGTTAGTTTCTTGATTGAGATTGATATGATTAGTTGAGTTTGAATCATGTCTCTGAGCATGCCTATCATTAGTCTTTCCCTCTTCTTACACTTGAGGTTACTGGTATACCGTCTATTTCGTAAACTTATTATGTATACACTGTTATTGCAAGGACCCCAGGTGCATTATTTTTTACTTTCTCATGTGCCTATGGTGTGTATATTCTGCTTACTGGCCTCACATGTGGTTCTGTTGATTTCCCTCTAGCCTAGTTCCTGTGTACCTTTCGTTGATTTCTGTGACTGTTTGCTTCTATTCTGTCTGTTACTACGCTTTTATCTTATATGTGCCCAGTCGGCCTATGATACCTACTGGGTACCTTATGCTTCGTATTTGGTGCTCACCCTACCCCCTGCATCTTTGGGTGCAGATCCTAGCATGGGCCATCGCTGTTAGATCGTTGTGATTCGTGCTTGGAGATCTGTTGGGGACTACTTCAGACTGAGGGTGAGCTCTTGGCGATCGGAGCTTAGCTTTAGTTTATCTTTTGCTTCATGTACTCTATTACCATTCAGTGACATCTGTATTTATTGTTTTGGATCATTTGCACTCCGTGTATGTAGTTTTGGCTCTATACTATGATACCAGGTCCTGGGGTTTGGTTTAGTTTCCGCATATGTATATATTTATATCACTTTTATCTATTCTCTTCGTCTTGTTCCCTTATTTGTTAGATAGTAGCCCATTATTAACTGTCCTGGGCTACGGGGATTGGTCACCTACCGGGGGTTGTAGGTGCCATCATAACCGAGAAATCGGGTCGTGACAGCTCATTTCTTTCCAGGCAGGGTAGATTACAATTCGCAGCAATTAGCTTAGATCTACGTGAAGGAGATTGTGAGACTGTATGGGGTACCACTGTCTATCATTTCAGGCAGGGGTACGCAGTTTACTTTGATGTTCTGGGGCAAGTTACATGAAGAGTTGGGTACACAACTCACTTTTAGCAAAGACTTCCATCCTCAGACTGATGGTCAGTCGGAGAGGATGATTTAGGTATTGGAGGACATGTTGAGAGCATATGTAATGGACTTCAGTGGTCATTGGGACCAGTTTCTACCATTGTGCGAATTCTCGTACAACAATAGCTACCACTCCAGTATTGATATGGCACCATTTGAGGCCCTGTATGGGAGAAACTGTAGATCACCGGTTAGGTGGTTTGAGTAAGGTGATGTGAAGCCTCTGGGCGTAGACTTAGTGAAAGAAGTGCATGAAAAGGTAAGGGGCATACAGACCAAGTTGTTGGCTGCTCAAATCAGGTAGAAGGAGTATGCAAATCGCAAGGTCCAGGACATGGACTTTGAGGTTGGTGAGCAGGTATTATTAAAGGTATCACCCATGAAAGGGGTTATGCGGTTTGGTAAGAAGGGCAAGCTTAGCCCTCGGTTCATCAGTCTGTTTGAAGTGCTTGAAATTATGCCACCTAGTTTGTCGGGCGTCTATCCGGTATTCCATGTATCCATGCTCAAGTGATACCATGGGGATGGGGACTACATCATCAAGTGGGATGAAGTACTTTTTGATAAGGATCTTCGTTATGAGGAGGAACCGGTTGTGATTCTTGCTTGGGATGTCCGGAGGTTGAGGACAAAGGTGATTGACATGGTGAAGGTTCAGTGGAAGCATCATCCGATTAAGGAAGCCACTTAGGAAACCGATAAGGACATGCGGGACAAGTACCCTCAACTGTTTGAGGATTCAGGTACTACACTCTCTTCCTTTTATTTCCATTATTTCGGGTTTGATCATTTGGGGACGAACGATGATTAAATTGGTATCTGTTGTAACGATCAGGTTCGTCATTACGGGTAGTCCAATCATGCCAAGTTTTTGAGTTATAAAACTCCGGGTTTGGGAGTTTGAAATTTTGGGCTAGGCTAGCCTCAGCCGATTTTGGAGTGAGGTAGATTCTAGGGAAATCCAGGTAAAAACGGACTTAGGTGTGTTGGAGTGAGCTAGTTTTCCATGTAGCCAAGACATAAAAGAGTCTGGGGGACTTTTCCGAATCGCATTTGGGTAAGTAGAACTCCCAAAATTGCGTTTGACGTGAAGGGGTTATTTTGGGACGTCGGGGGAAACAAGTGTGTCATGAAATGGCCAAAACTGGCAGAGTTCTGGACTTTCTATCCATGATGAGTGTTGTCATGCGCTATAGCGGTCACCGCTATAGCGGTAGAAATTACTGCTATAGCGGCGGTCAAAGGGCGGTCAACTCACTTAAGACCGCTATAGCGGCAGCCTACCGCTATAGAGGGACCGTTATAGCGGAGTGGGGACCACTATAGCGGGTCAACGGGTTTTTAATGTAGAAATAGCTCCCAAAATATTTAGTATTTCACAAGTTCATTTTGGGAGAAGGGCTAGGCGATTCCAGGCGTTTTCTTCCTTTTTCCGTCAAAATTCTTCCCTAAGGTAAGGTTTTCGTTCCCCAATCTTTGTATTATGTTTTCTATGTAGTAGAATTGTTTGTTAAGTTCTTTTTTTGAATAATTCAAAAACTACTTCATAACTTTCATGGAGAAAAAACTCATTTGAATTTCTTTTATTTTGAAAATAATTATTAAAAAAAGAGTAAAAGAGAGTCGCCACATAATTTTTAGGAAAATTAAGAAACCATTTTAGAAGGTAATTCTTTGAAGAAAAAACTATTATTAAAATAACCAGAGTTCGGGTAAGGGTTCAAGTTAAATTCGAAAGAAGGTGTTAGGCACATTCAAAAATCCACAAAGTGATTCCCGACTGATTTAAACATTTGGCTAATTATGAAAATTCTTTAAGTTATTTGTGAAAAAACATAAAGTTATTTGAAAATCTTATTCATTATTTGATATTCAAACATTCATTTCGTCCCAAAAAAATGAAATGTTTTCAACTTTAACGATTTCATTCAAATTAAGACTTTGAGTTAAATAATTAACTCAACTTCTTAAATGTGAATTTCGAGCTACTTAATGACTATGAAGGGACATAGAAAATTCCCCAAGTCATTCTACGAGCTTAAGTTTGCCTAAAAAGATTTAAACTTAAATAAAACTATTACGAGATAAAACAATTCTTTACGATAACCAATCCTGAAGAAAATAAATTAGTATAACTCTAGAGGATTCATCTAAGTTTTTAAAAAAATAGTGACAACAATCACAATAAATATAGTATAAGGAGAAGACAGATGAAGTGGCAAAGTCATCTAGGCTTTAGCCTGACTGTAGTCCGCCCCTTGGACTATTGATGCGGCTACTTTGCTCAAGGCTATTTAGCCCATTTTATTTGTTGCGAACTGCTGCCACTGCTGGATCCTCGGGCTGCTTTTAGCCTTATTTATTTCTTTTTCAATAACCCGATGAAGGTTAACTCGGAGAAGAAGTGGATGCAAGGGAATGGGGAGTCCATTTGGACTCGTTCAAGTAATTCGCAAAGAAAACAGAAAATAAGGATTAGAGAAATCTGAATCTTGTCGAAAGGGTGCAAGAAGGCAACAGAAAGATAGCGACAAACAAAGACTTGCAACAACAACAAGATACACGTCAAGATCATGTTCTAATGGTATAAACTAATCGTAACCTTATTTTACTCCACTCATATGGAAAGAATCATATTTTAACATCCAAACTCATTTACGTTACCAGCTTAGAATCTAATACGAGATGGGAGACTAAGTAATGACAACAAAGTAGACTAACATGTGTCATGAATCTAACATGGAAATTTAAATAGCCAATTAGGAGTATTAATGTAAAGTCCAAAGAGAAGAGCATATAGTTAGAAATTCTTGATTTTTCAAAGGAGAACGGAGAGCAATACTAGTTTAAACCAAAGATAGAAAGGAAACCAGTTCGTGACACGCAAAAGAGAACCATTGAATAAAAGAAATGGAAAGAATCTAACTAAAAGGTAAGGAGTGAAACCAAATTTTACAATTGCAACAACAACACTTTTACATAAATTGAACCTTAGCTAAAGGTAGGCCAAGATCATTTTTCGTTTCACAGAAGGGAAAAAGGCAAACCATGTAAGCTTAAAGCATTACAAAGCAAACACATTCAAACATGGCTTGATTTTAATTCAAAATTTGAAATAGATCAAGCACTTGATTTGTCATGGACGTCTAAGAAATAAGCAGGAGAACCGCTTGTTTGGGACTAAGAAAACAACCCCATCAAGGAAGACATATATCAATTTAAAAGAAGAAAAAACTTATCGGCAACCTTAAAGGCCATGTGAGTTAATACAGAGAGTCAATATTTCAGCTATTCGAGTCTATTCGGATGATCAAACATTAAGCACACAGAGAACTCCTTTAAGCAACAATGTCACAACCCGATTTCTCGGTCATGATGGCACCTACAACCCTCGGTAGGTGAACCAATCCACGTAGCCCAGAACAGTTAGCAATGGGCTACTACCTAACAAATAAGGGAACAAGACGAAGGGAACAGATAAAAGGAATATAAATATATACATATGCGGAAACTAAACTAAACCCCAAGACCTGGTATCATAGTACAGAGCCACACTGCATACATGGAGTGCAAATAAACCAAAACTACATATACAGATGTCTCTGAATGGTAATAGAGTACATGAAGCAAAAGATAAACTAAAGCTAATCTCTGATCTCTAAGAGCTCACCCTCAGTCTGAAGTAGTCTCCAACAGATCTCCAAGCACGAATCACAGCGATCTAACGGCGATGGCCCACGCTAGGATCTACACCCAAAGATGCAGGGGGTAGGGGTGAGCACCAAATGTGAAGCATAAGGTACCCAGTAGGTATCATAGGCCGACTGGGCACATATAAGATAAAAGCATAGTAATAGACAGAATAGAAGCAAGCAGTCACAGAAATCAACGAAAGGTACACAGGAACTAGCCCAGAGGGAAAACAACAGAACCACATGCGAGGCTAGTAAGCAGAATATACACACCATAGGCACAGGTGAAAGTAAGAAACAACGCACCTGGGGTCCTTGCAACAACAGTGTATACAAAATAAGTTTACGAAATAGACGATATACCGGTAACCTCAAGTGTAAGAAGAAGACAGAAAGAGTAATAATAGGCATGCTCAGAGACACGAATCAAACTCAACTAGTCATACCAGTCTCATACTTATCTATAATAGAGAACAATTCTGTAAGTAAAAAGCAAAAGTCTACCTACAGTCCCCCGGCCGCCCATACAACCGAGGAACACAAACAAGTGAAAACAAACCCTCCGGCATCCCATACTATCGGAGCGTACAATCAGCAAACAACAAACAAGGGTGGAGCCTCGAACAATGAATGATATGATGCATGAAGATCTCAAGTGCCATGGTATCTCTGTATGTACCTCCTCCGGCGCCGATCCGGCCCAGCAGGTAGGTTCCATGGAAGGACACTGCCCATATACCTCTACTCCACCGTATACCCCTCCTCCGGCACACGCAGCCCGTAGCCCCTGGCCCGGATGGCAAGGTCCATGGAGGTCCCAGACCCCATACTAAAACTCAGTATCAGAACATGTCGTCCGGAAGCAAGTCTGGTATCAAGATAGAGACCCAGTCTCGATATCAAGATAGAGACCCAGTCTCGAATATGCATGCCCAGACCCTGTCCAGGACTAAAAATAGTAGGAAAATATCTCAAAAACCCCTCCAAGGGTGCCCGGGCGTAGCCGGGTCTAAACAATAAAAAGTCATCTCAGGTGCTCGGTCCGACCGAGGCTAAAAATCATCTCAAGTAACAAGAAAACTCAACTAGCACCCCGTCCCTGCCGAGTCTAGCGATAATCATAAAACTGATGATTTTAAACATAATTTTACTTTCTTGCCCAAAAATCTCCACAAGTGGAATCAACCATTTCCAAATCATTTCCATCAAAAATGGGCCCCCAGGGCCATGCAAGGTTTAGAAAACAGTGCCAGTAGGCCCGAAGCCAAAACCACAGTAAAACACGGATAAAACCTCTTTATATGCATGAAAATGATATGATCACACACAACAGCTGCCCCGCAGCTCACAATCAACCTATCGACCCTGCACAGGCCCACAGCTACTCAGCAAGCATAACCAGCCTAGAAGGATAATTCTATGCCCGGGACTCGCGGACATTCCCAAAATCCCACCTTCTATGTTCCAGAGTCAACAAGGCCTCACAGGACCACAAGGGTAAATTAAATATATCGGCAAATACTACAAGCAACGGAGAAATAAAAGAAGGCGGACAAGAATAAAGCGGTCGAGGTCTGTGGTGCCAACCTAATAATCCAACCCAAGGATGCCCATTAATACAATTTTATTCTATATATGCGGAGTATAGGGAAAATAAACCGTAACCTACCTGTCGTCCGATGACAAGATGCTAGAATGATGATTTTCGAGTCCGAACCGCTCCGAAATGAAATCAAATTGAATGAAATTTAATACAACAATAACGTGAGGGATTGAATTTTAGTAAGGGACTTTTATGCTAGAAAAATATATATACCAAGTTTGGCAGATATGTCACCTCACTTTGCAGCCAATATACTGCTATATATATACATACCAAAGATTCCATGTAATTGGATTCTTAGTAGTAAACTATTAAATAATAGTGAGAAAGGTTGGTGGCATTTGTTAGCAACACCCATGCCACGTATACTACAACACCACTACTATCCACCACGTGGAAGTTGTGGTGTCACTATTTTTAAAGTCCCCATCCCTTTATATAAATATTCGGGTATTGCATAAATTCGTGGTAAAATAAATATAGCTTTTTGAATATACCATAATTAATAGAAAATTATTTCAAATAAAACCTACTATATTATAATAATAAATTTTAACATAGCTAAATTTACTATCTCCGTTAAAATATTACGGAGTATAAAAACTTTATAAAATAAATACGTATACACTTATATCGTATCAATTATATTTTTCATAAACCTTTAAAATATTTTGAAAAGGCAATACTAATATAATTTTTACCAAATTCAACTTTTAAATAAAATATTTTTAAACACACGCACGATGCTAATACAATTCTTAAGTTTAGGCTCGTAATTCGCCAACGCACTATTTTGATACTCAAGAATTCTCTTGGGATCCTCCCTTATATTTTATCACTGTTTCGGAACTGAAATGGTGTTTTAAAACGTGAAGTCGAGGATTAAATCGAGTTTAACCCGACCCGGTTCGCGACCCGGTTCGCAACCCGTTTTCTGCCAGACAGTCCGCGGTAAAACAGTCATAACTTTTTACTCCGAGATCAGTTGGACGTGAGGTTTTATGTGTTGGAAACTAGACTCGGAGACCTTCGATTTGGTATTTCGGGAGACTTCTAACTCTTTATATATTGAGAGAAAAGCCCTGAGACATTTGACCCAAAGTTCAGAAAATTTGTTAAAGATCTTACGATATCTTTTGTCGATTTGCTTGACTTCAAAACTTATATGTGGAAATGACCGGAAGGGTCATTACAGTTGACATGAGCATGGATAGCATGGTTGACACGTACGATGTTCATGCAAAGGAACGCATACAATGTGTGGGTGGTCCATTAAAGTGAGGTGGAAGGAGGAATTCAAGAATTCCCAAAAGAAGGCAACCAAACAAGGCCCTTACTTCATTAAGGGCAAAACTGTAATAGCTAGGGTCTTCTTATTCCCTAGTATAAGTAGTAGCTTTTCATCATTTTGGAAGACTAGTTTTTGCATATTGAAGATTGATACTCTAAACTTGTAGTTGCTAGTATAAGGCTTAGTGTAATTCCCTTAAGGAATTAGTGAGTGATTAGGGTGACTCTCTTGATTGTTAGTTTAACTTCTTTACTTAATTAATCGAAGGTCTCCCACTTGTGGATTTCATTTAGGTTTCCTTGATTAGTTGAGTTGAATTAGTATCTAGTTGTTGGAATCAATTGGGAGGTGAGGGTTTTAGCCCCTTGTTGCCCATAATTTCAGTTCCTAGTTATTAATTCTCATATCTTTTCCTTCGTTTCTTCTTGTTTGTTATATTTCCGTTATCATTTGGTATCAGAGCTCGGTTTAGATTTGTTTCCACAAATCTAAGTCTTGGGAATTTGATATCTTCAAAATCAAAAAAAAAACAAACAATTTTTTTATTTTGATTTGTTGTTTTTGACACTAGATCTTCATTCCCTAGTGTTTTTTGAGTCTAGATTTCAAATTTTGTGCGATTTGGAGTTGTAGAAGTGAAGTTGTCATTAAAGAGTTTTGAGCTTTTGAAGCTTTACAAACTTTGAAAATGGGTCTATTGATTGAGGAGGAATTGGAGCTTAAAAACCATTGGGGTTTGTTCCTTACGTTAAGGGGAAGCTAATCCTAAAAGTTGAGCCAATTCCGAGCTCATTTGAAGGTGTTGGTGTTTAGTGTGTGTTCTTGGTGTTCTAGGTGTTTTTGATATTCATCAAGAACATCTTGAAGAAGAAGTAGCCAAAAGGTACATTTGATCCAACTTTTTCCAAGTCAAAGTGGTCAAAAATGTTTGTTGGATCCACAAGTGTAATTAAAAAAAAAAATCCACGTGGACTTGCCACGTCAGCACGTGTTGCCCAATTTCAGAGAGCAAAAATCTGCAGGTTCTATACTTAGTTATTTTTTAGGGGTCTCAAATTTTGGGGTTTGGAACCCCAAAATTTTTCTAAGTGTTGGAACTTTTAAGACTCCAAAATTTTTCTAAGTGTTGGAACCTCAAACTTCTTCTTCTACACTCATTTTTCTTTGATTTCTCAACTATTTAACATCTAATTAACATTTTTAATTACTTGTTAACTAGTTTTAAAATATCAAATCATCTCTTTGATTCTCCAAATTAAGCAACAACAAGTAGTTTCTCCTACTTTTGTTACTTAATTCTTGAGTCCAAATTCTTTCGTGCTTCTTCCTCCTTCTTTTCTTGTTTTGTTTCGTTGATTAATTTATTGATTCAAGTCCGTTTAGAGTCTTTCAAGTCGTCCTTATTTCAAGAGTCACAAGAATCTACTCCTCCATAAAGGATAGGTGACCTTGAGTTGATTAAGTGGAGCTAGTTCACTACCAATTTTGAGATGACGCCATAGAAGATGAGTTGAGAGTTTACATACGAGTGATGTGAGGCTTTTTTTCTACTAATATTGTTTGTTGAGTTTTTATAGGTACAATGTCTAATCATTTTCCTTATAACCATGGAGGAAGGAGCTTGGTGAACAACATGGGGATGAATTTCAATGTGTCAAGGAGGGTGACCAATATGAATGAAAGGGTGGTTGAAACAAATGGGAGGTTTGGAGGTATAGAGGAAAGGGTAAAAAGGATGGATAGTATGAATGAAAGGAGGTTCCTTATGACAAGTCAAAGTGAAGAAACAAGAAGGACCTCGGGTCAAGAATTCAACCTATACTACCCCCAACCAAATTGGAACCAAACCTACCCTCAAACTACATTCCGAATGAACCCAAGCTATGATAGGCAAGTCACCCCACATCCAAATACACAACCATATCATCCACCACAAAGGAGTCCTTTTGTGGAAAACCAAGATAGAAGCCAAGCACCTCCACAAAATATATCACATGCATCCTTGCATGTACCTTATGTTCCAACCCAACAACACTACCCACAAGTACCCTACCAAGATATCTATTATCAAAACCCTCTTTATGATGAAATGTGTGAAGAGGTTAGCCTGAATGAATGGTGGGAAAGACCCGAAGGCTTTGGTATGAACCAAGGCATCATGAGATGTCAAGGAAAATGGGATAGTGGAGATAGGTATAGGAATGAAGGAGGAAGGTGTGAAGATCGAAGTGATCGATATGGTGGTCAAGGTATTCCAAATCATGGGATGGGTGACAACATGGCGAGTCTTCCAATGTTCCAAGATGGTAGTCAAGCTATTCAAGCTAACTACAACACAAAAGGGGAACCCCAAGCCTATGGAGGTAATCATGATATACCTCAATATTCTTCTCCTTCTATCATTCGATGTTATAAGTGTCAAGGTGAAGGACATATTGCTAGAAATTGTCCACAAAAGAGGTCAAATGTTATCTTGTGTGATGAACCTTGTGCTAAAAATGTGATAGAGTATGAGGTTGGGAATGGTTGTGATGAACCTAAGGTTAGTGAATCAACCTCAAATGTTGTTGATGAGAAATTGGAGAAGGATTTGAACTCTTCTTGTGATCTAAAGAGAATCATGGGGGATCTTTCTAAAGAGGAACTTGATCAAAGTGTGAACCTATTTCATGCAAGGTTCAAGATGATGGATTGGGTATGTTCCTTGGTCATTGATGGTAGGAGTAGTACTAATGTGGTGAGTTGCACTATGGTTGATAGAATGAAGCTTCCTACACAAAGACACCCCAAGCCATACACACTTCAATGTCTCATTGAGAATTATGAAGTAGAGGTAACCAAACAAGTGGTCGTGAATTTTAGCATTGGCAAGTATCGAGATGAGGTGTTATGTGATGTTTTGCCCATTCAATCTTGTCATATGTTGTTTGGTAGACCTTGGCTATCCGGTAGGGATGTTAGATATCAAGTGGATTCCAATAAATACTCATTTGTATTTGGAGGACGAAGGCACATTCTTGTACCTTTAACACCCTATCAAGTGAGTGAGGACTACAAGATAATGAGGGAGCTTCAGAAAGTACTTAAGAGAGAGGAACTTAAAAAGGAGAAGAAAGAATTGGCTTAAGAAGGAAAGTTGTATGAGATTGATGAGCCAAGAAGTGACTTAAAAGAGGTGCACAAGGAGCACTTAATTTTGGGACTTACCAATACCAATCCCCTATTACCTACTAACCATGGTGCTAGCATTTTACCTAGTACCATCCCTTCTCTTTTGCAGGTTCATGGACAAATATTTCTAAAGGAGGATCCGAACAAAGTCCCTCATGAACAAAGGGTTAAAGGCCTAATAATAGAGCTACCTAGAAAGTCAACTCTTAAGAAGAAACACAAAGACCAAGTCTATGGGTCCAAAATGATGCATTGGAGGGAAAGCTTTGGGAAACCAAGTGTGGTGCACAAGAATGCAGACTCAAAAGCCCGTCTTCAAGGTATGTACCCTTCCCCTCTTATTCCAAGCAATCCTTGGAGTCATGATGACACTTTTCCTATGGTAGGTAGGTTTTGGAAATTGTATGACCTCATACCCTACCATGAGAGTGATGATATAGCTCCAATGTATTCATGGTTGGTTTTGGATATGCTTAAGTTATGTGTGTTTCATGTTTTGAATGTCAACCATAGTTATTGTTTGGGAAAGAATCCATGGTGCATTCGTGATGCCCGATTTATGTATTCTACTCCTTGTCACACTTATGTGGTTAGACAAGTTGAGGCTGGTATTCTAATACTTGCGAAGAATACAGAGAAAAGTTAAAAATAGAGAAAACTCTAATAAAAAATCTAGTATGTTGTAACAATAAAGTAGCACCTAAATTCGGGTGTAAAGATGAAATCAGTTATTATAAAAAATCATATTCCAGAAATAAGAGATATAAAAGATATAAATCTAAAAATATAGATATATAAACCCAAAAAGAAAATATTATGTAAAAAACTATAAAACAAAAAGACCATATAGACCAAAACGAAAGATAACAGATTGTACATGCTATAACTGCGAAAAATTAGGACATATAGCTAGAAATTGCAGATTACCAAGAAACCCACAAAGAAAACAAATATCAGAAATAATATTCGAAGAAGACGAAAAATATACGCAAATAGAATACATAGACTATGAACTAGATAGCAATGATAGTATATATGAGATATCAGAAGAAGAAGAAAATGAGTTAGGTACTAAAAGAGAACAGATAAATGACTGAAAAAGAAATACAAATAATAAACAAAGAAGAATATCTAGATGAAGAATCTACGGATCAAAAGATAATATTTGATTTTAACATATTTGATCAAATAAAAGGAAAGGAATTAGATTTAAGTATGGATAAAATATTTAGTATACCAATTATAAGAAATTTATTCAAAAGACAGAAAGAAGAATACTACGTAGTAAGCCAAAAAGAACATGTAATAGATTGTAAATAGAAAAGCTAAAATACCCTTAATAAGCAGAAGAATCATAAATAAAGAAATACAAGAGCTAAAAGTAAGATATCCAATAAAGTACGTACATCTAGGTGGAACAGAAATATTAATAAAAGCTTTTTTTAGAGAAGAAATAGATACACCAATAGAAATATATTTAGCAGATGATAGGATAATAGAACCTATAGAAAAAAGCATAATCAGCGCAGTTAAAGGAAATTTAATATACCAAAAGTTTAAATTTATAATAAGTGCTATTCATTCAGGTGCAGTATCAGATAAAAATATAGATAAATCTTTAGTATTATATTGGAAAATGTCAGGAATAGAACTAGCCCCAGGCAGTAAAATATTTACAGCAAGATGTAAAAACTTGTATGTATTAACTACTAAACATAAAATAACAGCAAAAAATAAAATAAATAGGATAAAGATAGAAAACCCCTTTGAAAAGATAGTTACTCTGATAGACAAAAATGAATATAGTTATAAAGAAATAGATTTTGATGAAGATTTAGAAATAGTAAAAGAAAGATTAAGCACATCTAAAAGAATAAACTATGAACCAAGATTAAGCATATCAGGTAGCAGAAGATATGAACCAAGCACAAGTATAAATTACGAACCAGAAATACAAGAATCATCTACAAAAATGATAAAACATCAAAAAGAAGAATTAAACCAATACTATATAGCAGGAATAATAAATCAACAAAAATATTTAATATTAATAGATATAGGACAAGAAGAAAATAACATAGCAAGAGAACTTGTTATGAAAGATAAGATAAAAGTAAAAAACCAATCATGTCCAGATCTACCAAAAATATTAGTAAATACCAAAGAAATAGTAAAAAAGGAAATAATTATAGGAGGAACACCAATAAAAATAAAATTCGAACTACACCAAGAAAAAAATATAATATTAGGAATCAAATGGTTAGAAAAAATGAAGTCATACAGTATAGAAAATAAATAATTAATAATAACAAATGATAATAAGAAAGTAACAATAAAAAGAGTTTAAAAGGAACTATGAAATGAAGATATATATACTAGCAAAAATAATAGTAGAAGGATATAATAATAGATATTACACACCAATAATAGATACAGGAGCAGAAGCTAATATATGTAAATATAATTGTTTACCAGAAGAAAAATGGGAAAAGCTAAAAACACCAATAGTAGTAACAGGATTTAATAACGAAGGTAGTATGATTACACATAAAGCAAAAAATATAAAAATACAAATATGGGATAAAATATTAACAATAGAAGAAGTATATAATTACGAACTAACAACAAAAGATATGTTATTAGGAATGCCTTTTTTAATAAACCTATATCTACATACAATAACGAAAACACATTGGTGGTTCACAACACCATGTAACAACAAAGTAGGAGCAAAGAGAGTTAGTAATAAAAATAGAAAAACAACAGAATGGATAAAAGGAAGTGAAAAAATAAACCAAAAATTAGAAAACATAAATCAATTAGATCATAAAATAGAATTAATTATATTCTCAATAGACAAGATAAAAGCAATACAAGATAAATTAGAAACATTATATAGTGAAGAACCATTAAAAGGATGGGAAAATCACAAAACAAAAGTTAAGATAGAACTAGTGGAAGAAAATAATATTATAACCCAAAAACCTTTAAAATATAATTTCAATGATTTAGAAGAATTTAAAATGCATATTAATGAATTACTAGAAAAGAACTATATACAAGAAAGTAATAGTAAACATTCTAGTCCAGCATTCATAGTAAATAAGCATAGTGAACAAAAAAGAGGTAAAAGTAGAATGGTCATAGATTATAGAAATCTAAATGCCAAAACTAAAACATATAACTACCCAATACCAAATAAAATATTAAAAACAAGACAAATCCAAGGATATAACTATTTCAGTAAATATGATTGTAAATCAGGATTCTAACATTTAAAGTTAGTAGATGAATCTAAAAAACTAACAGCATTTACTGTACCCCAAGGATTTTACGAATGGAACGTATTACCCTTTGGATATAAAAATGCACCAGGAAGATATCAACATTTTATGGATAAATATTTTAATCAACTAGAAAACTGCATAGTATATATAGATGATATACTACTATACTCAAAAACACAAGACGAACATATAAAACTATTGAAAAAATTTATACATATAATAGAATACTCTGGAATAAGCTTAAGCAAAAAGAAAGTTGAGATAATGAAAAATCAAATAGAATTTTTAGGAATAGAAATAGATAAAAATGGTATAAAAATGCAAACACATATTGTACAAAAAATTGTTAACCTTGATGAAAATATAGACACAAAAAAGAAATTACAATCCTTTTTGGGATTGGTAAATCAAGTAAGAGAATATATACCAAAATTAGCTGAACATCTAAAACTTTACATAAAAAACTAAAGAAAGATATTGAATATCATTTCGATAATAAAGATAAAGAGCATATAAGACATATCAAAACCTTATGCAAAAAACTACCAAAACTATATTTTCCAGATGAAAATAAACCATTTACTTATATTGTTGAAACAGATTCGAGCAATCACAGTTATGGAGGAGTCCTAAAATATAAATATGACAAAGAAAAAAAAACATCATTGTAGATATTATTCAGGATCCTATACAGAAGCGCAATTAAAATGGGAAATAAATAGAAAAGAACTATTTGCACTATATAAATGCCTATTAGCATTTGAGCCGTATATAGTATATAACAAATTTATTGTGAGAATAGATAACACACAGGTAAAATGGTGGATAACCAGGAAAGTACAAGATTCAGTTACAACAAAAGAAATAAGAAGATTAGTCTTAAATATATTAAACTTTACATTTACAATTGAGATAATCACGACTAATAAGAATATCATTGCAGACTATCCCTCCAGAAAAACCTAATGCCGAAGAAACATTGGCAAAAATACTCACAGCTATGACTACACTTTGTCAAAAAATGGACAGTCTAGACACTGAGTTACAGGTACTTAAGAAAACAGTTAATAGTCAGCAGCATGACTCAAAATATGCGGAGCTAAGTCCCTCGGCAGACTCTAAACAGCCAGAACTAAAAGGTGACGTTGAGACACACCAAAAAACTCAAACCACTAACAAATTGTTAAATACAGCTGCAGGTACAAGAGAAAACAAAACAGTTAGTACAAAACCATTTACAAACACTAATCTGAACAAAGTATTTGACAAACCATTTACCCAAAAAAGACAACCCACTGAGATATCAAGTATCACACCCCAGACATCCATATATGCGAATAGCCTCCACAAAGATAAAAAGATATACAACCATATCACCCAAACCTACATCGAAAATATCCATAAAATACAAACTTTCTTAACCCTCAAACCAAGATCTACCACTACTACCGAAAAAACACAAGACTATTTAACTCAAAAACTACAAGGATACAACCGGTTGATAGCACAGCCAAAGACAAATCCCAACTTAGTTAGAACTTGTTACAACTATGTATTACTTAGTACTGTATACACCTACGACGGCGAAGAAATAAGTGGAATTCCAGAACTCCACAAAGCTTTTATCACATACAAACGGATTACAAAAGGAAATTTATTTTTCATTAAATTCTACACGGCACCGGTAGAGATATTATATGATGAAATAAAACCCTTAATTCAGGTAGTCAAAATAGGCCTGACCAGGGAAATGATTATACCAGAAGATATATCGCAACAAGCAGAGATACCGAAAGTTGAGATACCTAACTTTTATGCAAATAAAAGAATAATTGGTATATCAACTATTATTCAAGAATTAGCTACGAACTATCTACAAGGAAATGCTATCTGGAGTTATTATTCCAGAGACCACCTAATGATATATGCGAATTCAAGGGAACTACGACAAGTAGATATGGATGAAGTCCAGAAATGGATTTTATCTTTATTAAAACCAGAGCTACAACCAACAACTAGAGCCTTGAAAAAAGGGTTCATTTCAGAAGAATTATTAATCAGATATTGCAAGTTAATTGGTCATAAATACCCAGACCATATATGTTCCAAGTGCAACGGAGAAGATAACATTATCCCAGATGTTCAACTTGAATAAACGAATTAACAAAGGAAGGACAGCTTGCAGATACAGGCAGAAGAAAATAGCTACAAAGAAGATATGTACAAATAGCTATGTCAACATCTACTTTACTTTAGTATTTTGTTTTGTTATAATATGTGTAAAGTTGTGTCGGCCAATATAAAATGAACGGCCAATATTAGATAGGTGTAAAGTATAGTCTTTTGTTTTCACATGTAAAGTAAAGTAAGAGTCATCTTCATGAACAGTAAAAGTCGTTCATGAATAGTAAAGGCCATTGTAAATAGTAAAGGCCAAGATTGTAATGACCCTTCCGGTCATTTCCACGTGTAAGTGTTGAAGTTAAGCAAATCGACAAAAGATATCGTAAGACCTTTAACAGATTTCCTGAACTTTGGGTCAAATGTCTCGGGGCTTTTCTCCCAATATATAAAGAGTTAGGAGTCCCCCAAAATACCAAATCGAAGGTCTACGAGTCTAGTTTCCAACGCACAAAACCGCACGTCCAACGGATCTCGAAGTAAAGAGTTATGACTGTTTTACCGTGGACTGTCTGGCAGAAAACGAGGTTGCAAACCGGGTCGCGAATCGGGTCGGGTTTAACCCGATTTAAGCTTCAATTTCACGTTTTAAAATGCCATTTCAGTTCCAAAACAGTGATAAAATATAAGGGAGGATCCCGAGAGAATTCTTGAATATCGAAATCGTGCGTAGGCAAATTACGAGCCTAAATTTAAGAACTTTATTAGCATCGTGCGTGTATTTGAAATATTTATTTAAAAGTTGAAATTGGTAAAAATTATATTATTATTTCCTTTCCAAAATATTTTAAAGGTTTATGAAAAATATATTTGATACGATATAAGTGTATACGTATTTATTTTATAAGTATTTATACTCCGTAATATTTTAACGGGATAGTAAATTTAATTATGTTGAAAATTATTATTATAATATAGTGGATTTTGTTGGAAATGATTTTCTATTAATTATGGTATATTTAAAATATTATATTTATTTTATCACGAATTTACGCAATACCCGATTATATAAATAATGGGATAACTTAAAGTGGAAGGATGACACCTCCACTTCCACGTGGAAGTGGAGGGAGGGTCATCACTTACTATCATCATCTATGTGGCAGCATATGAGTAAATGGTATGCATTACTATGCAATTCCATTGAGTTGGATTACACTACATGAAATCAATAACTTTAAATTGCTGCTATAAGCATTTCTATTAAGTCATGGCTGCTGCATAAGCGTTACTCATTTACGTGAGGAGTATTGTGAGGGAAAAACTTTGTGTTAATTAATCAATTATCTTGTCAATTTATTCCGTCCCAAATCCGAATCCGATTCCGATTTAGTTGTGGATTTTCTCGGAGTGGTTCGAGCTTGGACATCGTTGTTCCAGCAGCTTGTCGTCGGACGACAGGTAGGTTACGGTTTATTTTCCCTAGACTCCGTATATATAAAATAAAATTGTATTAATGGGCATCCTTGGGTTGGTTTACTAGGTTGGTACCACAGACCTCGACCGCTTTATTCATGTCCGCCTATTTTTATTCCTCCGTTGCTTGTAGTAATTGCCGTTATATTTTATTTACCCTTGTGGTCCTGTGAGGCCTTGTTGACTCTGGAACATAGAAGGTGGGAATTTGGGAATGTCCGCGAGTCCCGGGCATAGTTATTATCCTTCTAGGCTGGTTATGCTTGCTGAGTAGTTGTGGGCCTGTGCAGGTCGATTAGTTGATTGATGAGCTGCCGGGGCAGCAAATTGTGTGTGATAAATAACCATTCCATGCATATAAAGAGGTTTTATCCATGTTTTAAACTGTGTTTTGGCTTCGGGCCTACGGCACTAGTTTTCTAAACCTTTGGCATGGCGGGGGCCCGCTTTTTGCATGGAAATGATTTGGAAATGGTTGATTTCACTTGTGTTTAAAATCATCAGTTTTATGATTCTCCACTAGACTCAGGCAGGGCCGGAGTGCTAGTTGAGTTTTCTTGTTATTTGAGATGATTTTTAGCCTCGGTCGGACCGAGCACCTGAGATGACTTTTTACTGTTTAGACCCGGCTACGCCCGGGCACCCTTGGAGGGGTTTTTGAGATATTTTTCTACTATTTTTAGTCCTGGACAGGGTCTGGGCATGCATATTCGAGACTGGGTCTCTATCTTGATATCGAGACTGGGTCTCTATCTTGATAAATGTTCTGATACTGAGTTTTAGTATGGGGTCTGGGACCTCCATGGACCTTGCTATCCGGGCCAGGGGCTACGGGCTGCGTGTGCCGGAGGAGGGGTATACGGTGGAGTAGAGGTATACGGGCAGAGTCCTTCCATGGAACCTACCTGCTGGCCGGATCGGCGCCGGAGGAGGTACATACAAGAGAATACTCTGGCACTTGAGATCTTATGGCATCATATCATTCATGGTTCGAGGTTTCAACCCTTGTTTGCTGTTTGCTGATTGTATGCTCCGGTAGTATGGGATGCCGGAGGGTTTGTTTTCACTTGTTTGTGTTCCTCGGTTGTATGGGCGGCCGGGGGACTGTAGGTAGACTTTTGTTATTTACTTACAGAGTTGTTCTCTATTATGGATAGTATGAGGTTAGTCACTGCTGGACTGTTAGTTTCTGGATTGAGATTGATATGATTAGTTGAGTTTGATTCATGTCTCTGAGCATGCCTATTATTACTCTTTCTCTCTTCTCCTTACACTTGAGGTTACCGGTATACAGTCCATTTCGTAAACTTATTTTGTATACACTATTGTTGCAAGGACCCCAGGTGCGTTGTTTCTTACTTTCACCTGTGCCTTTGGCGTGTATATTCTGCTTACTAGCCTCATATGTGGTTCTGTTGATTTCCCTCTGGGCTAGTTCCTGTGTACCTTTCGTTGATTTCTGTGACTACTTGCTTCTATTCTGTCTATTACTGCGCTTTTATCTTATATGTGCCCAGTCGGCCTATGATACCTACTGGTACCTTATGCTTCGCATTTGGTGCTCACCCCTACCCCCTGCATCTTTGGGTGCAGATCCTAGCGTGGGCCATCGCCGTTAGGTCGCTGCGATTCGTGCTTGGAGATCTGTTGAGGACTACTTCAGGCTGAGGGTGAGCTCTTAGCGATCGGAGCTTAGGCTTCTAGTTTAATCTTTTGCTTCATGTACTCTATTTCCATTCAGAGCCATCTGTATATATAGTTTTGGTTTACTTGTACTCCATGTATGTAGTTTGGCTCTGTACTATGATACCAGGTCTTGGGGTTGGTTAGTTTCCGCATATGTATATATTTATATACTTGTTATCTATTTTATTCGTCTTGTTCTCTTACTTGTTAGATAGTAGCCCATTACTAACTGTTCTGGGCTACAGGGATTGGTTCACCTACCGGGGGTTGTAGTTGCCATCATGACCGAGAAATCGGGTCGTGACAACTTGGTATCAGAGCTTAGGTTTCACGCGGTGTTCATCGTATCAGGAGCCAATGTTAGTAGAGTCCTACGGATCGGGGCGGAGACGTCCGTACTCAATCTTTGGGAGGCTACAGTGGCATTTTAGGAAATTCGACTCTTTCATTGCTTCTGTGTCGTGCGTTGTACCCTTGAAGTTTCTGGAAATCTCATTTGTCCTACTTCATTCTTCCGCAGATGGTTCGTACGAGATCATCGGCAGCACGCGAGGATGAGCCTCCCACTCCAGCTAGGGGTCGAGGACGCCCTCGAACAGTGGCACCTGCCAGAGCTGCTAGCGTGGAGATAGGGCCCGAGCAGCATGTGGTTCAGGGGGCAGCCCAGGAAAAAATGCTAGCTCCAGCGCCAACTCCAGTACCAGCTCCAGTGCCCACTTCTGTGCCAGCTCCAGCCACAGCTCAGTCTCCAGATATTCGGGAATTACTATTACAGCTTTTGGGTGTGATTGGAGAGCGGCCTTCTGAGGTAGCGCAGACATCCGCTCAGGGGGCAGCCCTGGGTACACAGAGCTCAGGAGCGCAGCCTGCTACTATGGCTCCCCGTGCGGAGGTCATTCTGGTTCCATCTGTTGCACAACCTCTTGCTCCTCGCCCAGTTATGACAGAGACAGAGCAGAAGGCGTTGGGCAGATTTTTGAGGTTAGCACCCCCGAGATTTGCGGGTACTTCTGGACAGGATCCACATGATTTTATTACCACTTGTGAGGAGATGTTGCATCATCTGGGTTTTTTGGAGACTCACGGGGTTGGTTATACTACCTACCAGTTGGAGGGCCCAGCGAAGTTATGGTGGAGGGCCCAGGTTGCTTGTAGACCACCGTCGTC
>QJPP01001718.1:234715-434906 GCA_003996215.1 Jaltomata sinuosa | reverse complement strand
TCCTCTCGATGGAGCGTATACATCAGATTCCATGTAGCTCACATGGTCTATGTAGGTTAGAGATCCTCCCACAGAAATGGTTTCAAGCTTTTAAGTGCATTGACTCTTTGCTTTTAGATATCAGACTTTCTACTATTACTATGGTCCTAAAGGTGTTTTCAGCTTATGATATTGCATTGAGTCATTCAATTACATATTTTACTATCATTACATGACTTAAGTTTATGCTATGCTTTAAGCATGTTTTACCACGACATATGCACGATATCAGTTTTAACCATGCTTTCAAGTATATTTTATCATGACATATGCATATATCTCATACTCAGTACATTCCATAGTACTGACCGTATACCTCTTTATGCTGCATCCTATCATAATTTAGATTTAGTAGATCACCCCCAGATTCAAGGCTAGTAGATCAACAGCACATCCAACCAGTTTGGTGAGTCCTCCTTATTCGAGGACTTGGAGTTTACTTTTGTTTCAGTATTTAGTTTGTTTATTTAGTATTAAGAGTTAGCTGGGGACTTGTCCCACCAACTCGTCAGTAGTAGAGGCTTTCAGACATAGAGTCAGATATTTAACATAATTAAGATTGTCATCTTTAGTCTTATATTTTTATAACAGATCAAGTTGCTCGTTACTTTAGTTAAGCTTTCGTTCTTTTGCTTTGTTCAGTCTTTAAGTCATGCTAATACCAGAGGGTTATCTTGAGATCACTTATGATCTTGGGTCCCGTGTTACATCAAGGGTGTAGGCTCAGAGCGTGACAAACTTGTCATCAGAGCATCAGGTTCAAGAGTCCTAGATTGTCTAAAAGCCACGTTAAGTAGAGTCTTTCTCATGAGTTTGAAGTGCGCCACATTTATAAGGGAGAGGCTACGAGACAGTTTTAGGAAAACTCCACTTCTTTCATGTTCTTTTTTGTGCGATAGAGTTTAACACTATTTACTCCCATATTTATGCATTGTTCCCAATTCCGTTGTTTATACTTCATATATAAGGTGCCAGAAGTAGTAAATGTCAGGTTATCTATCAGCGAGGTGCTCTCAGATCTCTTCCAGAACTTTGTTAATAATTATTCCTCAAGAAGGGAAAGTGTGTAACTATATCCTTGGGTAGTGTTGCCACCCGATAGATGTTGTGTTGTAAGCCATTAGTAGTAGAATGGACCTCGAGCTAAGAGTATGAAGTCAAAAGTGTAGTAGCTTAGGAGGAAAAATAGCATTTGGTTAGAGCATGCATTCAGAGTTGTGTTCTATTAGATAGGTGATGGGATGATACATCCCTGTGTGTGGACTAAAGAGTAGTAAGTTATTGTGCTAGTACAGACCAAGTATAGAATGTGAACAAAAAGATGATAGTATGAGAGAGATAATGATGGTTTTGGAGGGATTTATCTAGTAGGTGTGGTATAGTATAATGTAAGAGTTTAAGTTGGTGAAATTGTAGCAAGTGTGAATATGCGAGCATGATATATATATGTTGGCCAAAGAAGGATACACGGTTTTGAGCCTCTCAGTATAACCTTTAACGCATTTGGTGTGATGTGTAGTAGAAAGAGAGGACTTTGAGAGTAAGAACCAAGTAAGCTTGACATGTTATTGCCAGGGATAGGTTGACTGTTATGAGTATGATATGGACAACCCTTATATGAGATAGGAAGGTTGAGGCCAAGACTTTTAGGTGAGGGAGAGCCTTAAACTGTAGAAGAAAGTGGATATTCCTATTAGATTCTAGATTGGTATCTGTTCTGCTAGGGTAAAATGAACATAGTTCTGTTGAGAGGTTAGTAAGAAGTCTACAGACTTAGAAAGGTAGCACGAACCCAAGGGGGATATAATATAGCAATCTCAGTATTCAGACCAGCTTTCCAACTTAGAACCCAGAAAATTTTCTGCAATCTTAGACTAGACGAGAAGCTGCCACAGGCTTCGGAGCTCCAATGGGTCATGGGGCCCATCATGAGAATCATCCAGTGGCCTTGAACCACAGTTTTCCCAACTCGATAGCCTAGGATGATGGGCGTGGCATCTGCCATGGGACATCGGGCTCGCCATGATGATGACCCAGTGGCCTTTCCCAACCCTTCCTATGTTCCGACGGGCAGTCACCATGGGCGTTGCTGTTGCGACGGGCCATGCGAACCCACCGTGGAAATAATCCAGCAACCCCAGACCCTCAGCCAGTTATTCTGATGACCTAGTCTGATGGGCCATCATGGTTCTGACGCCCGTCGGGTAGCCTGTCTGGTAGGAAATTTCCTGCAATCCTTCATTTAAGTCAGGGGTAATTTGATTTTATCCCTTATTAGCCTAAACCTTTCCCATTTCCCTCATTCTAAATTCCAAAAAGAAAAGAACTCTACTCCTCCGAGCTTCAAGCTCCAAGCTAAGGATCTCCATTTCCTAGTCTCCATCCCTCATGGTTCTAGCTTAGAAGTCTTCAATATTATGTGTCATTGTAGAAGTTCTTTAAGTTGCAGCTCCTAGATATGCTAGGGAAGAGAGGAGAAGTCTTGGATAGTGTAAGATACAAGAAATCATAAGGTAACCATAGTTATAAGCTTAAAAAGTGTGATGAAATACATATGGGCTTTTGTTGTACACGATTAGTGATACCAGTCGTTAAGAGCTCAAGGTTAGTTGTTTTTTGTGATAAGAAGGAACATTATTCTTGAGGGGTAAATCTAGATGCAAGAGATGTAGTCGAGATAGGCTTGAACATGATTGAAGAAGGTAGTCAGACTCAGCCCTTAGTATCTACAGGTGCGCTGGTGAAAATTTTAGTTGTAAATGGTAAGTGTGTTGTTCAGGGAAGTTAGTGTAGTTAAAAAGGTGTTCTTAAGCTTAAAAGTTATCAGCTGTGTTGTTTAGGCGGGAATAGTCTTATTTTTACTCCCTGCCCAGGGTGCTCATATCATATCAGTTCAGACCTACCAGTAATCATTCCTAAGGCCATAAGACCCTATGTTTAGCTAAGTCCATGGTAGTAAGTTCAGTTTAGAAAAGAATAGTTTTCTCGTATAGCTACTCCTCTCAGTTTGATATTTCATTCAATTGACTATGATCCCTAAGAATGTGTTCGATCGCTACGAGTTTCAACCGAGTCTTTACTCTTAATCTCGACCAGTTATCATGTTAGATATTGGATTTCATGTCCCATCAGCTATACCTATGCTCTCAGTATGCAAACATGTTCCTTGAATCCATCTCAGTTTATATTTCAGTCATAAATCCGTTACCATAAAGTATTTCAGCTATTAGAACACCATTGATAGGATTTCAACCCTTTCCCCCTCCAATCTCAACTTAGTAGTTTTCGTTCGAGGACGAATGATCCAAAGGGAGAGATATTGTAACACCCCAGAAATTCTAAACCAAGATCTGAATCATTCTTTATGCATTGTTAGACCCGAACTAGATAAAAAAAATTTACATCCAGGTATTAATATCAACTCCTATGTTTTGAAGGAGTATTAGATGTGAATTGAAGTCATAAGGGACCCCTAGTTCAAAGTTATGTTGAAAGCCCTTCTACCGATTTAGTTTTCATGTACGTTCTTACTAGGGTCAACTTCAAACGATCATAAATCCTAGAATTTAAAGATTTAGGTAGCCTCATACCCACCAAATTAAATGTATTTGAATATTCTTTCCAATGCCACCGACTTCTCATTAATCCGAGTCTGGAGTAAGATATTATGGGCATTTTAGTGAAGCACTATCAACTATCAAAAATCCGACGGCCTGGCCGACGGGCGTGGCAAATTCTGACGGGCATCCAAGACGCCCATGGTGACAATGACGACCCATGATGGAAGGGCGTGGAAATCAGCCAGTGAGCCTGTTTGAGCCCCGTGAAGCCCACGGTTGGGTCCGACGGCCCGTGGGAAGCCCGATCTGGCAATTTTTCTACACTTTTTTCAGCATTTAAGTTGGGGGGTAGTTTGGTCCTTTCCTTACCCCAGGTCCTTCCCCTCATCTTTTAAACACCCACAAGGGGTTATTCCTCATAACAACATCAATATATCTCTAAAGAATTCCCTCAAGACCCTAAGGAAATATACCCAGGGTTTCAAGCAAGCAAGATCATAGAATCTCAAGCAAGAAAGTCTCTCAAGAGTTTTCTTTCAGATTTCTTCTCCAAGTCTTCTCCTCCAACCTTAGGGAATCTTCTCCAAGCTTCATCTCCAAAATTCTAGCTAAAATTTCTTCATGTTTCAGGTATGTGGGTATTCAGCATGGGTTCCTTTCACCCTTGTGCCCAAAACCTCACCCTTTTAAATTGATTTTTATGAATTGCTAAATTAGGGTTCTCACCCAATTCTCATGGGTTTCTCTATAAATTGTTTCCTCATGATTCTTCTATGTAGTTTAACTCTACATTGTATGATTTTGCATGGATTTTTATAAGTGATTTCCTATTCATGATTTTAAGGCTAATCCTTGTCCAATTTATGAAATTAGGGTTCTTACCCAAATTGGGAAAAACTTATGGGTTTAGTTTTAAAGCATCAATCCATGGTCTCTCACCACTTATCTATGGTTTATTTGAGTTCCTTAATCGATTTCACAAGCCCATGCATGAACAGTGAATTGTAGTATTCTTTCATTAAATTGCATCTTTTCAAGTAAAGGTTTGGCATGTTTAGATAACATAACCTCTAGTATGATGAAATTGCATGCCTACTTCTTCAAGTTATGAATTTAGAAAGAAAAGTGTATTTTGAATCGTGGCTATACTAGGTCCTAAGACTTGCATGACATCAGATAAGTCCTTATGCTTTCAAACAGATTTATCTTAGATATGTCTTTATGCCTTCAAACAGATTTGACATCAGATATGTCACTAGTTATGATCAGTTTTGGCATCAGATATGCCCCAACATTATATGAGATATATGTATGTTTTGGGAGTAGTATTTAGCACCGTGTTGGACAGGGTGAGAGTACCCTTAGTCCCAGAACTACGTGCTCCCATAGGTTTATAAGTCCCCTCTGTTGGGCATCAGATTAGTGATCACGCCATAATCATGCCTCTATACCTTGGCAAGGTATATTGGGTCCTCTCGATGGGGCGTATATATCGGATTCCATGTAGCTCACATGGTCTATGTCGGTTAGAGAACCTCCTACAGAAACGGTTTCAAGCTTTTAAGTGCATTGACTCTTTGCTTTCAGATTTCAGACTTTCAACTATTACTATGGTTCTAAAGGTCTTTTCAACTTATGATATTGCATTGAGTCATTCAATTACAGATTTTACTATCGTTACATGACTTCAGTTTATGCTATGCTTTAAGCATGTTTTACCACGACATATGCATGATATCGGTTTTAAGCATGCTTTCAAGTTTATTTTATCATGACATATGCATATATTTCATACTCAGTACATTCCACAGTACAGACCGCATACCTCTTTATGATGCATCCTATCATGATGTAGATTCAGTAGCTTGCCTCCTTCACCTTTAACCTTGACCCTGACATATGGGACTTCCCAAGTCACCTTGGCACGTAGACTTCCCAAGTCATATTTAACCTCTACCCCAGTCAACTAACTTGACTAAATATTCAGACTTGACCTGGATAGCTGCCCAACAAAACCCATATTATACCCAAGTATTACCTACCATTTTTCCAAACTTTCCTGGACCTCTAGGACAGCTTTACCACCAGCTTATATTAACCAATAACCACGCCCAGACTCTTTGTCTTCCTCTATATTTACAAACCACATGCAACTCACCTAACAACCATTGACACTTTCAACGACCACAATAGAGTTATGTCTGAATCCCTTTCTCATCCCAAAACCCAGACCCTCCAAGGATCCTCTAACCATACCTAAGTGTTCAACAGGCTACCCGGTCTACCCCAAGACCCATCTTTATGCTTATTAACACAATTAATCCTTGACCATCATTAGTACACTTAATGACAATAAAACATGAACTCATAACCTCTTTTACATAGTCCGGACCAACCCGAATCCCCCTAACACATCAAGGTGTTAACATGACAACCCGGTCTACACCAAGACTAAACCCATAACATGATGTAACAACCCGACCTACACTAAGACCAACTAGTAGCGTGATACAACAACCCATCCTACACCAAGACCAAACTCATAACATGATATAACAACCCGACCTAAACCAAGACCAACTAATGATATGATATAACAACCCGGCCTACACCAAGACCAAACTCATAAAATGAGATAACAACCCGGCCTACACCAAGACCAACTAATGACATGATATAACAACCCGGCCTACACTAAGATCAAACTCATAACATGAGATAACAACTCGGTCTACACCAAGACCAACTAATGATATGAAATAAACACCCGGCCCACACCAAGACCAAACTCATAACATGATATAACAACCCGGTCTACACCAAGACCAACTAATGATATGATTTAACAACCTGGCCTATACCAAGACCAAACTCATAACATGATATATCAGAATTCCTGGTCACTCAAGGACCACCAAAAATAGCACCTTTAAATAGACAACCCGGTCCACTCACAGAACCAATATCAAGTATCACATTCAGTAAAATAACTCGGTCCACACACGAAACAATTATCAGCCAATGCAATACAATAATTAATGAAATAATGCAAGATGCAATAAAGTAAACCCGTACCAGGCGTGGTACCCGAGCCAACCAAATAGTAACCTGTACTAGGTGTGATACCCGTGCCAACCAATTAGTAACCTGTACCAAGCGTGGTACTCATTCCAACCAATTAGTAACCTGTACCAGGCGTGGTACCCGAGCCAACCGAATGTCAACAAACCACAGTCAATATATGAACACACACAACTTGTAAAACCAACAAGTAAACACCGTTCAATCACAGACTATAAACAGGAACGTAGACATTCCACACAACTTCCGTAAGCAATGTAATGCATACAATCACTTAGACATGAGTACATGAATATACCCATTCATAGAAAATCATAATCCACCACCTACCCCTTTTTAGGGTACAACTACGAACCATAAATTCCCATTCGAAGACTATTTCCCGATTCGCCCTTTTTATTTTAACATGTAACTAGCGATTTTCCTTTTTAGATAAACACACAAGTATGCGACCCGCTTCCCTTTTCTAACCTTAGCCATACCGTTGCTAATTCTCAAGTAATAAGCATTCCTGAAACCCCACCTAGGAGCTTCATATTCCCGTTTCCCGTGCTTCCTAACACTTTCCTGGTTCCCCGAACCATTCTGACACGCTAGTCCCTCAACCCATCATTTTATCATGAGAATATGAATAAGTTGAACACATACTACCATTCACAAGACCAGCCATTCCGTACATCCTAGAAACAACACAACCAATCCCAAATCCGCCAGACTCCGTACCCGGAGGCCTAAAACATGGATTCTCTATTTCTACTATACAATAAGTACAAAAAGTAAATAGGTCTAACTACTCATGAAACCTAGCCTACCTGGGCACCAAGCAGCTGCAACCGTGCATTTCTGGCTCTGTGGAGGCATTCCTGGCGGTCCTGCAGTCCCAGATCCATGGTTTCACATCCTTTTACCGGAATTCCTTTCTCATTCTTGGTCTAAAAATAACACACTGTACATACAATTAACATACAAGTCCTGCACATTACCCGAACTATAGCAAATCCCCAAATCCCAGGCCACCCATTATCATCTCACCCTTTTTTCGAGCTTTTCCACCGTTAATTATCCTAGTTCTATCATTTTTTATGGATAAAACATGGAATTAATCAACCTATGATCATAATAATGTACTTTAACCGATACCCAAGAACTCACATGCTTGGAATCCCCTTCCTCCATCCCCTTCCTCCCCTATATTCCACCATCCCTAGGTTATTCTAACCTCCCCCAAATTCCATCCTAGCAATTCTACCGCATAGGAAACGTAATACAGAGTTTGGGGAACGAAAGCATTACCTTAGGGATGATTTTTGACAGAAGAATGAGGAAAACCGCTTGGAATTGCCTAGCCCTTTTCCCAAAATGAACTTGTGAAAAACTGATGTTTTGGGCAATATTTTTGCATTTAAACCTCGTCGGCCTGCTATAGAGGTCCCCGCTCTGCTATAGCGGTCCCGCTATAGTAGTAGGCTGCTGCTATAGCGGTCTTAAGTGGGTTGACCTCCCCTTGACTGCCGCTATAACAGTAATTTCCACCGCTATAGTGGTGGCCGCTATCGCGCCTGACCATGCTTGTCACAGACAGAATGTCTGAAAATCTGCCAGTTTTGGCCATTTCGCAACACACTTGCTTCTCCCGATGACCTGAAGCAACCCTTTCATGTCAAACACGATTCCGAGAGTTCTACTAACATAAATGTGATTCCAAGAAGTCCCCTGGACTCCTTTATGTCTTGGCTATGCGAAAAACTAGCTTAACACAAGACACCTAAACCCATCCTTAATCGGATTTCCCTAGACTCTACCTCACTCCAAAATTGCCCGAGGCTAGCCTAGCCCAGAATTTCAAACTCCCCAAACCCAGAGTTTTCTAACTCTAACACTTGGCATGATTGGACTACCCGTAATGATGGACCTGGTCGTTACACCAGTCAACTGCATTATTGATTACATTCTGTTGGGAGTATAGTTAGTACCGAGCAAACGAGGGGATAAAGGCTAGGCTGAAAATTGAGGCTGAGATCTTTAGTAGCAGTCCCCAAGTCCCAGAACTACGGCTCCACTGTAGGTCAAAAAGCGGTCAGATATCAAATTAGGATGGTTACCTTTGTCCCTTGTGGACATCAGTTTAGTGGATCCACGTCAAACTTGTGCGTACACTTGGAAAAGTATGAACACCCTTCCATCCAGGGTTACAGGTTGGCCTCATTGTTAGCTCAGCTTGGGGTATGTCGGTTAATAGTGTCTCCCACAGTCAGATTCATGTTGCATCGACCATGTATTCAATATTTACTTCAGTATTTAGTTCAACATATTATATCTTCATGATTAGTACTTGGTCATTGCATCTAGTTCAACTTTCAGTTATATGCCAGTATATCTATTTCTATGTTCAGTTCTATATTGTCCAGCTTAGAACATATCCCGTATGCTCACTACATTCAGACTATTGACGCATACTTTTGTACTACATTCAGACTATTGACCGCATTTAGCTTGACTTCCAGTCCGTACTCAGCAGCTTCAGTGGTGAGCCCTCATAGTTCGAGGATGATGACATGCTTTAGTTTCAGTATTTACTTTTCAGTTTTAGTCTTGTTAGAGTTAGCTCGGGGCATGTCCCAACAACTCATATCAGTTAGAGGTTTTCATACATAGGCTAGATTCAGCTTGAGTTGTTAGTGTTGTTTTCAGACTTTATTATAATCTCTTATATATTTTTATATACTCAGACACTTTGCGCTTTTCCCCACTTCAGATATTAAATTATTTTTAGATTCGGCACAGTGCATATTTTAATTGAAATAGTATAGATATGCCATGCCATGGGTTAGCTTGGGGTCACTTATGATAATAAGCACTGTGTTGCATCTGGAGGTAGCCTCGAGGCGTGACAACTGGGACAAGGCCTCGACCTATCTTATAGATGAATAAATAAACATTCTAACTAAGCCTCCGGAGGGATGGAAATCTCACAAATAGATGATTTGTCCGAAGCTTAAGGATGTGCAAAACTGTGAGCGTTCGTACCTGAATCTGCATCAAGCAATAATGCACTGCCAGAGTCATCAATACAGATGAATGTATGGTATGTAAAACAAGGTAAGAGAGTACATGACATAATATATTAATAGGAAACTGAAATAATGATTCACAACAAGGAAATATGAAGCAAAGCTGGTTGACTTGGAAGTTGTTTAGTTAGATAGGATGCCCCAAGCCAATGGTGACTGAAAAAAACCTTTTGGAGGGTTCTATCGAAGACTTTTAGTGCATTTATTAAATCTACAAGATGATGAAACTATATATGATATGCCATTAGATTAGTTCTTTCAATTTCATCAGATGTGAAAGGATATCGTCCCTTCATAGTGGATCCATCTTAGACTATTTATGACCAGTCAGTCTTCTCAGGAGGTTCGCAATTCACTTGCTTTAACTTCTCATGCTATATATGTAGGAACATCAACTCCATTCCTATGGGCTTTTGAGAAATGGGAGAAATTATTGGAATTCTATGAAAGAGTCTCGAGAGCCAGGATGCATGCCAGTTTTATACGAGCAGGTGGAGTGGCACAAGATCTTTCTCTTGGCTTATGTATAGATATTGATTCATTCACACAATAATTTGCTTCTCATACTGATGAATTAGAAGAGTTGTCAACCGATAACTGTATCTTGAAACAATGATTAGTGGATATTGGTACTGTCACTACACAGCAAGCAAAGGATTGGGGATTCAGTGGTGTAATGTTAAGAGGTTTCTGAGGTATGCAGGGATTTTTGAAAAGCAGCACTTTACTATGTTCATGACCAAAAATATAATAGCTTGAACCGCTTAGGCTATTTTCACCTAAATAAATAGTAGACACAAAATAAGACACAAAACTTAGAGAGTCGTAGCCTTTTAAGACTTTCTTCTCCAACTCACTCAATTGATAGGTTGAGGCTATCAACTGGACGCAACAACACCTATAATACAAGGAATAACAGGCTTACATCATGATGTATTTTTCTTTATTATTATGATTTTGGTTTTCGTATCATGGATCTTGGGTCGTGCTTTATGGTATTTTCAGTATAAAAGAAATCCAATCCCGCAAAGGATAATTGAGAGATAGGATACACAATTACATCATTAGTTAACATTCAGGACTAGATGGTATAACTGACATAAATACATAATACACCATGAGCTATGTGGGTCCGATCACCACTAGACCGACTGAGTTCTAATTTATGTTTGCCGCATAAATTGGTGTCCTTCTTTCTATATTCAATGTCTATGCATGCCAAGTCAAACTCATAGAGGGAACATGAAGAGTCGTCCAAATTTACATTGCAAACATAGTTTTGGGTAGTGAGTCCCTTGCCACTCACACCTTTTTAGTTAAACATCTAATCCTCTTTAAGCCCATATTAAGTTCATATTATATCCCAACAACCATCCCTTAGATTCATAAAGGTTCATATCATAATGGTACCACCGTATCATACTCGTATATTTCATGAATTCTTATTGTCAAGTAATCTTTTGGATGTTGTTGGAAAGTTCATATCATTGGGAAGTGTTATGGTCTTTAGTAAGTTCATGAAATGATTCAAACACTCATTTAAACCAAGGCAAAAGGGATTTTTATAAAAATAGTTCATATGCTAGCATTTTCTAAAACAAGTCATCATTTAAAACTCATAGTTTTAACATAACGTCTCATAAGAAAGCAATCTCCTTGGTCCTCAATTTGCGAACATGACAGTCTAAAATCTCAATGGGGATTTCTTCATAAGTCAAGGAGTCTTTTACACCAATATTCTCTATAGGGACAAGGAAAGTAGGGTCACCCACACATTTTTTGAGCATTGAAACATGGAACACTGGGTGAACATAGGCTAGGTCTATAGGAAACTCTAACTCATAATCAACTTTCCTGATTCTTCTCAAGACTAGGTAAGGACCAATATACTGTGGACTAAGTTTTACCTTCCTCTTAAAATGCATAACACCCATCATAAGTGAAACTTTTAAGAACACCTAATCATATTTATCAAACTTCAAGTCCCTACGTCTCACATGGGAATATGATTTTTGCTGACTCTTTGAAGTCTTTAACATCTCTCGGATAACCTTAACCTTATCTATAGCTTGGTGGACCAAATGTGGACCCAACAACTTAGCTTCACCAACCTCGTACTAACCTATTGTGGATATATACCTTTGACCATACAGTGCCTCAAATGATGCCATTTGAATACTGGAGTGGTAACTGTTATTGTGTGCAAACTCGATAAGAGGCAAGTGGTCATCCTAGTTACCCTTGAAATCAAGTACACAAGATCTTAACATGTCCTCTAACAACTAAATAGTACACTCCACCTGACCATCCTTCTGAGGATGAAAAGCGGTACTAAGGTTCACCTGGTACCCAACCCTCTCTGCAAAAGATCTCCATAAGTGACTAGTGAATTGTGTACCTCTATAAAAATGATAGACACTGGCATTCTATAAAATCTGACAATCTCCCAAATGTACAATTTGGCATAATCCTATGTGAAATTTGTCATCTTAACTAGTAAGAAATAAGTTGACTTGGTCATCCGATCTACAATTATCCAAATGGAGTCATGCTGGCTATGAGTATGTGGTAAAACCATTATGAAATCCATATTTATCATCTCCCACTTCAACTCCGGCAAGGCTATATCTTTAGCTATATCACTATTTCTTTGGTGTTCAATTTTAACCTGCTAGCAATTTGGACACTTAACAATAAAGTCGGCAATGTTTCTCTTCATGTTTTTCTACAAATAGATTTCTCTCAAATCATGATACATCTTAGTGCATCCTGGATGAACGGAATACCTGAAATGATGTGCCTATAACATGATCCTCTTTCGTAATCCATCAATATTAGTAACACATAACCTACCTTGGTACCTCAAGATACCATCTCCTCCTTGTTCGAAAGACATAACTTTCTTCTACAGGACTTCCTCCTTAAGTTGCAACATAATAGGGTCACTACTCTGCTTCTCCTTAATTTCACACACTAATGATGACTCAGACATATTCTGAACAACCACACCATCCTCTCTAGAGTCTAGGAGTTAGACTCTTAAGTTAGCAAGTCGATGAATATCTTTCATAAGACATTTCTTCTTTTCTTTCACATGAACAAGACTTCCCATGGACAATCTACTAAGTGCATCGACAATGACATTCGCCTTACCAGAATGGTAAAACAAACTTATATTGTAATCTTTGAGCAACTCAAACCATCTTCTCTCCCTGAGATTCAACTCTTTCTGCATAAAAACATATTACAGGTTCTTATGGTCAGTGAAGACATCAACATGCACACCATAAAGGTAATGGCACCAATTCTTTAGACTGAACACAATTGCTACCAACTCAAGGTCATGGGTTGGGTAATTCTTCTCATGAATTTTAAGTTGTCTGGAGGCATAAGCTGCGAACTTACTGTTCTGCATCAAAACACAACCGAGATCAACCTTTGAGGCATCACAGTAGATAACAAATCTATCCATCCCTTCTAGTAGGGTCAACACTAGAGTAGAAGTTAATTGGGTTTTCAACTCCTGAAAACTATTTTCACAAGCCTCAGACCATTAAAACGTATCCTTTTTCTAGGTCAATTTTGTCAATAGAGTGGCAATAGATGAGAAACCCTACACGAACCTCCTATAGTAACCAGGTAAACACAAAAAGCTCCTAATGTGAGTCGTGGGTGTGGGATAATTCCCCACGGCCTCAATCTTTTAGGAGTCCACCTTGATCCATTTAGTAGAAATGATGTGACAAAGGAATGCCACTAAACTTAGGAAAAATTTGGATTTAGAGAACTTTACGTACAACTCACAATGATTAAGTGTCTGAATCACGATTCTAAAATGATTAGCATGCTCTTCCTTATTCCCAGAGTATATTAAGATGTTATCAATTAAAACAATCACAAAAATATCAAAATACTACTTAAATACTTTGTTCATGAGGTCTATAAAGGTTACAGGGGCAGTAGTGAAACAAAGGTCATGACTAGAAATTCAAAATGGCCAATATCGAGTTCTTGTAACACCCTAAAAATTCTAAGCTAAGATCCAAACTATTCTTCATATGTTGTTAAAACTAAACCAGATGATTCAAATGGTACATAGGTGTTAATATCAATTCTTAAGTGTGAGGATTGTATTAGATATTAATCAGGGTCATAAAGAACCTTTAGCTCAAAGTTGAGTTGTAAGCTTCCTTACCGATTGAGTTTTAGTAAATGATTTTTCAAGGGTCGAATTCAGATGATCATAACTCCTAAAATATGAAGATTCAGGTGACCTAGTACCCACCAAGTTAAAGATATTCGAGTTTTCTTTCTAATGCCTCTAACAGTGCATTAATTTGAGTCAGGAGTAAGAAGTTATGATCATTTTAGTTTTCACTGACAGTCTGGAAATAAAGTGCGAAACCACATGCGATTTGCAGATGCCTACATGCGATCGCATGTCCAAACGCACATGGGGAAACATTGGTCAACTTTTTGGAAAGCAAGTTCGAACCACCTGCATTATGTGAGTCGTCACATGCGGTCGCATATTCAAGCAATAGTGGGCCGACAAGGACCTTTTTAAGTCGGTTTTAATCTTTTTTTTTCTTTGGCCATTATTTAAGACCTAGAATGTGTTTTATCTCCTCCTATACTCCTCCTTCATCAAGGTAAGTCCTCTCAAGGATCTCTAAGTAATTCTAACTAGTTTCTATCATCTAATTGTGAATTTTAAAAGAAATCTTAACCCTTGACCATAGGGTTTTCAAGAAAACAAATTCAAGAACTTCAAGAAAAGATTTCTTAATCGTTCTTAATCAAAGTTAGGGTTCTTCCTTTAAGTTTTGGGAGAAATTAAGGTATGTGGGATTTCAATGAGAGATTTCTTTCACCCTCATGCCCAAAGTTTTAGATTTCAGCATGATTTTTGCAAGTTATGATTCTAGGGTTCATATCCAAACATGTGTTTTGCTACAAATTCAATTTCTTCATGATCTTACATGATTAATATCCTTGTTAGAATGATTTCTATATGAATTTCTGCGAATAGATTTCAATACCCAAGATTTTAGGAGAAGTTTTAGCCTGATTTTACATTACTTTTCTCAAAAATTTGCTTTCCCTTCAGAATTCAGTTCAGAGTGTCAGCATTTAGTTTACTCAAAGTTTAAGTTTCTTCATGATGATTATGACTATGGTTTTGCTTCCAGACAAGTATGCATAACAGATCAATCTAATTATGTTAAGTACAAAAGAACTATGCATGATTTAGCAGGCTTCTACCTACCTTCAGTATGATTTACAAAATATATATTTATGTTTTAGATATGGACTTTCATATATGCCATCAATGATGATGAACTTAGTATGTTTCATGGTTAGTATGGTAACCATATATACCATCAATGATTATGAAAGTAAGTTTCATGATTAGTATGATATCTAGACATGTCCACATGATTTATGAACAATTTTGACATTCAAATATGTTACATGATACAAACAGCTTTCATACATTGTTTGTCGAACGCTCAGTCCTTCAGGGTTACATGATTTAAAATGCTTTCAGATATAGCACTTATCTTTCATTCTCAGAACATCAATATTATTGAGCTATTTATATTCAGTTGGGAGTTGTACTTAGCATCGAGCGGACGTAGAGATGAAGGATCACCCATCAATTAGGCTGAGACCTTTAGTAAAGTCTCTAAGTCCCAGAATTATGATGGTACCCTAGGTTCTAAAGGGTTACCCATCAGACCAGGCCTAATACCTTAGTCCATTTGGACATTAGTTTAGTGGATTCATGTAAGTTAGTGTTTGTACCCTTGGCAAGGTATAAAACATATTTCCAGCTAGGGTTATAGGTTGGGCCCCAGTTAGCTCAGATTAGGATATATCAGTTCATAGTAGCTCCCACAGATTTAAACTCAATAGTTATGTACTTGGTCCCTAGTTCAGCTAGCTTAGTTCAATTTAGTTTAAATGTTTTTATTATGCTATTCAGTAATGTTATGAATTTTAGACTTATGCATCTCATAATTTTTGGGCCATTGTACTATGGTTTTTATCATGCTTAGTTATCTTATAGTTTACCTAACTCACAATTATAGTTCAAAAACATGTTTTATACTCTTTTCAGAAAAAGAACTAATGTTTTACATCCTTGACTTATGAATTCTAAGACGTCTATACTTAGTCCAGTTTTCACCTATGCTTTCATTATAAACGTATTTCTCATGATTTTAAAGTTTGTGCATATTTCACATGCTCAGTACATTCAAAGTACTGACCGTATATTTTTTTGTGATATATTATATTATGATATCATTTTCAGGCTCTCAATCTCAGCATCGCAGTTTGTGCAATCTAGCGCCACATCAGTGGTTACCAGTGGTGAGTCCTCATCATACAAGGATGGACCTTTATGATATTTTCCTTAGTATTTTCAGTTTCAGTATTTAGAGTTAGCTGGGGACTTGTCCTAGCCGCTCATCAGTAGTAGAGGCTTCCAGAGATAGAGTTAGATGTTCAACTTGTTTCAGTCTAGTTTCACTTTCTAGACTTAGCACGATTTTAGATATTTCTCAATTATTTATGAAACTTGTAAACTTTTAATCAGTTTAGCTTCCGCTCAGTCTTATTTATACAAAAATATTAGTATTATATCATGCCATAGGTTAGCTTGAGGTCACTTATGGCTCTAAGCACCGTATAACATCTAGGGTTTAGGCTCAAGGCGTGACAAACTTTATATCAGAGCATCAGGTTTAAGGTGTCCTAAGGTGTTTGAAAGCCACATTAAGTAGAGTTTTTTTCATGGGTGTGAAGTGTGCCACACTTATGAGGGAGAGGCTATGAGAAATTTTAAGAAAACTTCACCTCTTTTATGCTCTTTATCGTGTGATGGAGTTTAACTCTATTTATCCTCGAAGTCCATGCATTGTTCCAAATTTTGCCGACTATGCCGTATACATGAGGTGATAGGAGTAGTAACTATCAGATTTCTCTCAGTGAGATTCTCTTAGATAGAGCCATCAGAAAGTAAGAGGATGCACAAGGGCTTGAGAGGAGCCCACCGGTGCGTCTAAGTCTATCAATGTGAAATGATGTATCCTTACTCATATAAATCGTGCAATGAGAAAATAGTAGAAAGTGCTCTTATATCTCTTTTAGAACTCTATTTCTAATAAATGATGTATCCTTACTCATATAAATCATGCAATGAGAAAATAGTAGAAAGTGCTCTCATATCTCTTCCAGAACTCTATTTCTAATAACATCCTTGAGAGGGGAAAGTGTGTACCTATATCATTAGGTGTGTTGTCACCCAACAGATGTTGTGTTGTAAGCCATGAGTAGTAGAATGAACCTAAAGCCAGCAATATAAAGTCAGAAGTGTAGTAGCCTAGAGGGGAATATATCATTTGATTAGATTATGAATTTAGAGTTCTGTTTTATTAGTTAAGTAATGGGATGATACATCCCTTAGTATGGACTAAAGAGTAGTAAGTTATTGTGCTAGTATAAACCAAGTATAGGGTGTGAATAAAAGGATGATAGTATGAGAGTGATAATGACAATTTTGTGGGGTTTATTTGGTAGGCTTGGTATAGTGTATGCAAGAGTTTAAGTTGATAAGTTGCAGCAAGTGTGAATATGTAAGTATTATATATATATGGGCTAGAGGAGAGTAGACGATTTTGAGCCTCTTAGAAAAAGCTTTAAACCATTTGGTTTGGTGGATAGAGGTCTAGATGTATGATGTTGATAATATAGTGAGAATAAAAACCATACAGTGTTAGCCTTAGAGGAAAAGGGGAAGGTAGGGGATTATCTCATAAAGGAGTCCTAGCCAAAGTTTTAGAATCTGCAAATATAGCATACGAGGAAGAGTTTAGCATTCATATGTATAGTGATGCTCCAATCTCGCAGAGCTAGTTAATCATGACCCGTATTAGAGGAGAGGTCCACAGAGTTAGAACGTTGACCTTTTAGCTAAGGGGAAGATGGTAAGATAAAAAACTAAGTTGAGTCAGGAAACTCATCCAGTATAGAATTCTAGAAAAAATATATGATGGTATATCAATCCATTCTTATTCTAGAGGATCCCCAGTACTTCAGTCAAGATAAAACTATACTCAAACGTATCTGTGTCATATTCATGACTAAGTTCATGTAATTCATACAGGTTCACGTTCATACTCAACTCCTAGAACAAATAAAATTTTGCTCCAGACAACAATTCCAGTGTTACTCTATGATTCTATGAATCCCAAGTTTAAGCAATGAGACTTGTTATATATGTAAACTCATGTCCCACAGCATGCTCAATTCCATGTACTGAGCTCAGTACTCAGACATGCCTTAATGGAAAATGAAATCATGATATGTCATGTATGTGCTCAGACTAGATTTCTTGAATAGTTTTTGCTTATGATTTCCTTACTCTAACCATGCTTCATATGTCTAGGATATGAGACACTCATGTCCTTGCACTTGAATTCTTATATCTAATTTTGAGTGGTTAGATCACGCCAAGTGTAAGTCTAGACCGCTAAGTATTCCTTCATTCGTGATGCCCATGATCCCACTCTATTTCTTCAGTGATTTTGGCTTATGTTGTTATAGGTTTAAGTGGAGGAAGTTAAGCAGTAGCTTAGATGGGAATTAGCAAATATTCCTTTTTGATATGCCTGCTCCACTTTAGCTTCTAGGTGTGGATGAATGGCGAGGTAAGGATTATACATGCAAAATAATTAGATGAGAAATTTTACCGAGTCCCTTTATAGATGTTCTTGCAGTTACAACTTTTGAATATTCTAGGGAAGAGGACATAAGTCTTAGGTGGTGTCAGCTACAATGAAACCATAAGGTGATTATAGTGATAGACTTTAATGTCGTGATGAAATACATGTGGTCCTTTTCTTTATGCGACTAGTGATCCCTTGATTAGAGCTTAAGGTTCATTGACTTTCGTGATAAAAAGGAATAGTATTCTTGGGAGATAAATTTAGATGCAAGATATTTAGTCGAGATAGGCTTGAACATGGTTATAAAAGGTATTTAGACTCAGACTTAGTATCTATATGTGTTTTGGTGAGAATTTTAGTTACAAATGGTAAGTGTGGTAGTCAGAGGAGTTAGTGCAGTTAAAAAGGTGTTCCTAAGCTTAAAAGTTGTCAACCGTGTTGTTTAAGGAGGGAATAGTCTCATTCTTACACGCTGCCCAGGGTGCTCATATCTTATGTCCAGTTGCTTCAGCTTGCAAGATACTAGACTTCTCATATCATATCAGTTCAAACCTACCAATAATCATTCCGAAGGCCAGTACGCCCTATGTTCTGTCTACTCCATGGCAGTAAGTTCAGTTTAGAAGAGTATAGTTTTCTCGTATAACCACTCCTCACAATTTTATGTTCCTTTCAGTTAACCGTGATTTCTAAGAATGCGTTCATTCTCCACGAGCTTCAGCTGAGTCCCTACTCTTAATCTAGACCAGTTATCATGTTAGATATTCACTTTATATCCCATTAGTTGTTCTTACCTCTCAGTATGCACAAATATCCCATGAATCCAACTCAGTTTATATTTCAGACAAAAATCAGTTACCATGTAAATACTTCAGCTTTAAGAACTCAGTTGGTAGGATTTCAGATCTTTGCCTACCATCTCAGCTTAGTTAGTCTTCATTCGAGGACGGATGATCCCAAGGGGGAGATATTATAACACCATAAAAATTCTAAGCTAAGATCTAAACCATTCTATATATTTTATTAGACCTGAACCAGATGATTTCAAATGGTAAAAAGGTGTTAATATCAATTCTTAAGTGCGGGGAGTGTATTAGATATGAATTAGGGTCATAAAGAACCTCTAGCTCAAAGTTGAGTTGAAAGATTCCTTATCAATTGAGTTTTAGTACATGATTTTTCAAGGGTCAACTTCAAACGATCAAACATCCTAGAATATAAAGATTAGGTGGACTAGTACCCACCAAGTTAAATATCTTTGAGTCTTCCTTCCAATGCCACCGATCACGCATTAATCCGAGTTTGGAGTAAAAGATTATGACCATTTTAGTATTTACTGACAGTCTGGAAATCAAGTGCGAAACCACATGCGAGCCGTGAATGCCCACATGCGATCACATATCCAAACACACATGGGATAAATTGGCCAACTTTCTGAAAAGAAAGTGCAAACCACCTGCATTCCACGAGTCCTCACATGCGGCCGTATGTCCAAGCGCAGGTGGGCCTACGGGGACCTTTATAAGTAAGTTTTAATGGGTTTTTTTTCATTTTTGGCCATTCTTTCAGAACTAGAACATGTTTTCTCTCCTCCTATCCTCCTCCTTCACCAAGGTAAGTCCTCTGAATGATCTCTAAGTAATTCTAACTAGTTTCTATTATCTAATTGCGAATTTTAATAGAAATCTTAACCCTTGACCATAGGGTTTTCAAGAAAACAAATAAAAGAACTTCAAGGAAAGATTTCTTGATCGTTCTTCATCAAAGTGAGGGATCTTCCTTGAAGTTTTGGGAGAAATTAAGGTATGTTAAATTTCAATGAGAGTTTTCTTTCACCCTCATGCCCAAAATTTTAGATTTCAGCATGATTTTTGCAAGTTATGATTCTAGGGTTCATACCCAAACATGTGTTTTGCTATAAATTCGATTTCTTGCTGATTTTACATGATTACTATCCTTGTTAGAATGATTTCTATATGAATTCCTACGAATAGATTTAAAAATCCAAGATTTTAGGAGAAGTGAGTTTTAGCCCGATTTTACAGTACTTTTCTCAAAATTTTGCTTTTCCTTCAGAATTCAGTTCAGAATGTCAGCATTAAGTTTAAACAAAGTTTAAGTTTCTTCACGATTATTATGACTATGGTTTTGCTTCCAGACAAGTATGCATGATTTTCAATCAGTTCAATCCAATTATTTTAAGTACGAAATAACTATGCATGATTTAGTAGGAGTCGGCCTACCTTCAGTATGATTTACAAAAAAAATAATATTTTTTAGATATGGACTTTTAGATATGCCTGTAACAACCGGGTCCATCATTACAGGTAGTCCAATTTGGGGACTCCAGATTTGGGGGTTTGAAATTCTGGGCTAGGCTAGTCTCGATTGATTTAGGAGCGAGGTATCGTATAGGGTAATCCATGTAAGGATTGGGTTGTATGTGTTATGTTAAGATAGTTTTCCTCGTAGCTAACATGTTGAGGAGTCCGGGGAACTTTTCGGAATCAAATTCGGGTAAGTAGAACTCCTGGAATCGAGGTTGACGTGAAGGGGTTATTTCGGGACATCGAAAAAATAAGTGTGTTGTAAAATGGACTAATTTTGGAGGTTTTACGACTTTTTGTATCATGTCAACCTCTAGCGGTTGACACTCTGCCATAGCAACCTCCGCTGTAGTGGAGAAATTACCGCTACAGCGGAAGTCAACATCGGTCAGTCTTTGCCATAACGCATGACTCTGCAACGGCGGTACCGCTATAGCCGAGAGGACCTCTATAGCAGAACGTGATGAGATTTAATGCAGAAACATTCCCCAAAACATTCAGTTTTCACAATTTCATTTTGGGAGAAGGGCAAGGCGATTCCAGGCGATTTTCCTCCATTTTCCATTGTTTTTCTTCCCTAAGGTAAGGTTTCTACTCCCCAATCTTCGTACTACTTTTCCTACGTGGTAGAATTGCTAGGAGGGAACTTGGGGAAAGGTTGCAATAACCTAGGGATGGTAGAATCTAGGGAAGAAGGGGGATTTTAGGCATGACAGTTCTTGGGTATTGTTAAAAGTAAGGTTTTATGATCATATATTGCTAAATTCTCTACTTTTTTCCATGAAAATGATAGAACTAGGGAAATTAATGGCGGGAAACCCGGGAAAATGGTGGAATGATCATGGTTGGTCTGGGGATTTGGGATTTGGTGTAATCCGGGTAATACGTAGGCCTTGTTTGTTAATTTAAGTACTTGTATGTTGTTTTAGACCAAGAATGAGAAAGGAATCCGGAACACGGGAAAGTTCGGGTTGAGTAGAGCTTGGATCATTTTGAGGTAGGTGATGACTTACGATTCCTGTGAATGTTGTATATTTTGTACTCTTATCTAAGTGTTTGTATGAATTTCATTGCTTAGAGGAATTGTGTAGAATGTCTAAGGGTCCTGTTTTTTAGTCTGTGAATTGAACGGTGTGTTGCTTGTTGGTTTACAAGTTTTTTGTTCATTATTTTTACTGTGGGTTGTTGACATTCGGTTGGATTGGGTACCACGCCTGGTACAGGTATACTAACGGTTGGCTCGGGTACCATGCCTGGTATGGGTATAATAACGGTTGGCTCAGGTACCACGCTTGGTACAGGTATAACAAATGGTTGGCTCGGGTACCACGCCTGGTATGAAATACTAACATTTGGATCGGGTACCACGCCTAGTACGGGTTAATTTTACTACATCATTGCATTGATATTATTGCATTGCATTGACTGTTATTGGTTTCGTGAGTGGATTGGGCTATTTTATTGAATTATGATATTCGTTGGTGGTCCTTGAGTGACCGGGGATCCTGTTTTATCTGTGTAGTTTGTCTTGGATTAGGCTGGGTTGTTTGTTTAACACTTAGGTGTTTTTAGAAGGGATCCCAAGGTGGGTCCGGGCTAGGCAAAAAGAATGATTTATTGAACTTCTGTAATTGTTGGTTAGAGTTATAAAAAGTGGATTTCATATGGAAACAAGCTAGGTAGAGACTTGTAGTCTAGGAGAGCCTATTGACTTGTTACATATTTTCCGTACTTGTACTTGATTTGTTGTACTGAATTATACACTATTTATTTGGAATTGGCTGATGATCCTACTAGTACATAGTGGTGGTGTACTGATAGTGCACTTTCTTTTCTTTCTTGTGAGTACATGCAATCTTCCAGCGGCTGAGATACGAACTCATATGTTGTACTAGCGTTTCCAGACTTCAAGGGTGAACTGCTTTGATCGTGATGCCTTGAACCTATCATTAGAGTTGTAGCCCATTTGTTTCTGGCTTAGACTAATTCTATTATTTTGGGGTTGCATCCCTGCACTCTATACATTGGTAGAATTGTTTGGTACTACGACTTTCAGATTCTAGGGGGAAATTTCTACAGGTTATCTTAATGAAGTTGTTTTATTATTATTGAATTGCTAGTTTACTTTTATGCACTGGTTTTGAGCTGTTAGAACGATTAAGTTTGGGGAAGTGATGGTTCGCTCACCCAGGGGTTGGGTGAGTACCACTCACGGCGGTCTGGGTCATGACAAAGATTGTATCAGAGCCAAGGGTTCGTTGATCTCATCGTACCAAACAGGTCTAGTAGTGTCTTGCGGAATGGTGCGGAGACGTCCATACTTTTCTTCGAGAGGCTATGAGGCTTTAGGAAAACTATCTCCTCCTTCTTTCCTTCGTGCTATAACTTGATTCCTGGTGATACAAATTGGTATCTGGTGATACAAATTGGTATCTAATCTCATTCAATCTTCTATCCGCAGATGGTTAAAACAAGCAACAACGGAGCTAGAGCAGCGGTCCCAGCAGTGGGCCCGACTGTCCATGGTAGAGGTAGGGGAAGGGGCATAGGACGAGGTAGAGCCACACCCGCTAGGGGTGGAGCTCGAGCGGCTGCTGGAGAGCGTGAAGCGACCCCTCCCCCACCTCAGGAACATGTTGCTGAAGATGTAGAAGTTGTGGCTGAAGATGGTGAGGCGCAGGAGGCGGCGACACCGGTTGGGGGTGCAGGCCTCCCTAATATGACACCAGAAGCCTTTTAGCAGGCTTGGATTATTTTGAGTGGGTTGGTTGGTACTGTAGCCATACCCTCGGCTTTTGCAAACCAGGCCTTGGACCCTTAGCCAGTGGCTACTACAGTGCCTAGAAGGGATGCAGCTTCAGGCACGAATGACTTCTTCAGGCCAATGCTAGGCCCAGTGATGACAGGGAATGATCATGAGATGCTGACCAAGTTTTTCAAGATGAAACCTCCTACATTTCAGGGTACTGATAAGGAGGATGCTTATGAGTTCATCTTGGATTGCTATGAGAGGTTACATAAGTTGGGTATTGTATGCCAGCATGGGGTTCAGTTTGTCACATTTCAGCTGTAGGGTGATGCCAAGAAGTGTTAGAGGTCTCATGTGGAGTGTCGGTCTTTTGTTCTACCCCCACTGACTTGGGAGCAGTTCCACGCTTTATTTTTAGAGAAGTACGTACCCTGTACTTTGAGGGATCAAAAGAAAGATGAGTTCTTGAACTTAGAATAAGGTAGCATGTCAGTCTCTGCTTACGAGGCTATATTCCACGCCTTGTCTCATCTTGTCACACAGATGTTGGGTTCCGAGGAAGAACGGGTCCGATTATTTGTGAAAAGGTTGAATACTGAGCTACAGGTATTGTCAGTGCATATGACTTCTTCAAGAAAGGGCTTTAATGATGTGGTCGATTATGTGAAGAAACTTGAGGGAGTGAGACAGACGGGGCAGGCTAAGGCATTAGCCAAGAAGCCCCGGAATGAGGGAAATTATGGTGGCTCACATTCCAGGGGTCATAATTAGAAGGTATACTTAGCCCGTCCTATTCAGTTAGCTCTGCCAGCTACTACAGGTGGTCATTAGGGAGCTCATAATCTGTTTTCAGCTCCTAGAGGCCAGGGAGCATCTTATACGTCAGCTAGCAGACACTCGACCGTGGTTGCTTCCATTTTGGTGATCTTGTCCACTTTAAGAGGGAGTGACCACTTAGACAGAGAGGTAATCAGGGTCAGTAGCAGCCTAGAGCGGTGGTCCTGGTAGGTAAAGGCGGTAATGCTAGAGGTCATTCATAGGGTGGGCGAGAAAACTGTTAGGGAGGCCGGGGCGACAGAGGGAATGGCGGCGTGGGCAGAGGTGGAACATAGACAGTCTGAGAAGTTGCCCGAATTGATGATCGGGCTCATTGCTATGCTTTTCCAGGAAGGACCGAGAGAGAAGCATCAGTGCGGTGATCACAGGTACCATTCTTATCTGCGATAAAATGGCTTCAATATTATTTGACCCAGATTCTACATATTCATATGTATCTGTGAGTTTTGCATTGGGTCTGGAAATGACTTGTGATATCATTGATTCCCCTATTCATGTTTCTACCCCGGTTGGAGAGTCTATGATTGTGACTCATGTTTATCGTGACTGTTCTGTTGTGTTTGTGGGGTTGCATACTTGGGTAGACTTGGTAATCTTGGATATGGCTGATTTTGATATTATCTTGGGCATGACCTGGTTGTTACTTTATCATGTTGTGTTGGAATGTAACACCAAGACTGTGGCTCTAGATATTCTGGGTAAGGATAGACTAGAGTGGAAAGGTATGTACAGGCCTAAGCCAGTTAAGGTCATATCGTTCGTTCGGGCTAATAAGCTAGTGGGGAGAGGGTGTCAAGCCTTCTTGGCTCATAAATCGGGATGATAGTGTGGAGTCCCCATCTATTGAGTCAGTTCTGGTGGTTTCTGAGTTTCTAGAGGTGTTTCCCGTGGATTTTCCTGGTATGCCTCCGGACAGGGATATAGACTTTTGTATTGATTTGGAGCCGGGCACTCATCCCATTTCTATTTCTCCGTATCGTATGGCTCCGACAGAGTTAAGGGAACTTAAGACTCAGCTGCAGGAACTCCTAGATAAGGGATTTATCCATCCCAGTGCTTTGCCTTGGCGTGCTCCTATGTTGTTTGTAAGGAAAAAGAATGGTAGTATGCGGATGTGCATAGATTATAGGCAGTTTAAAAAGGTGCCCATCCGGAATAAGTACCTTCTACCATGCATTGATTATTTGTTTGACCAGCTTCAGGGTGCATCAGTATTTTCGAAAATCAACTTGAGGTAAGGGTACCATCAGTTGAGGATTAGGCCTGAGGACATTCCTAAGATGGCTTTACGGACTCGGTATGGACATTACGAGTTCCTAGTAATGTTGTTTGGTTTGACAAATGCGCCGACATCATTCATGAGTTTGATGAATGGGGTATTTAATTCGTATTTGGATTCCTTCGTGATTGTGTTTATCGATGATATTTTGATCTAATCCAAGAGTAGGGAGGAGCATACTAATCATCTTCGTATTGTGTTGGACATCTTGAGACGCCAGAAGCTTTATGCAAAGTTCTCCAAGTGTGAATTTTGGTTGACTTCAGTTGCGTTCTTGGGGCATGTAGTGTCAGAAAAGGGGGTGATAGTAGATCCCCAGAAAATTAAAGCAGTCAAGAGTTGGGTCCGGCCTGGCTCTGTGACTGATGTGAGGAGTTTTGTTGGGCTTGCAGGGTACTATCGAAGGGTTGTTAAGGATTTTGCGTCTATTGTTACTCACCTGACCAGGCTGACACAGAAAGATGTACCATTTATGTGGTCCAATAAGTGTGAGGAGAGCTTCCAAAAGCTCAAGACGCTTCTGACCACGGCTCCTATATATTATCCTTACAGGTTAAAGGTAAAGACTTTATTGTTTACTGTGATGCTTCACATTCTGGTTTGGGTGCTGTATTGATGCAGGATCAGAATGTGATGGCCTATGCATCTAGGCAGTTGAAGGTGCATGAGAAGAACTACCTGACTCACGACTTAGAGTTGGCAGCGGTGGTCTTTGCACTCAAGATTTAGAGAGACTATCTCTATGGTGTCAAGTGTGCGGTGTTCTCCAATCATCGCAGTCTGCAGCATGTGTTCACTCAAAAAGATTTGAATTTGAGGCATAAAAGGTGGATGGAGTTATTGAAGGACTATGATGTGACTATTCAGTACCATCGGGGTAAGGCTAATGTGGTAGCAGACGCATTGAACCAGAAAACAATTAGCATTGGTAGTTTGGCTTGTTTGGGGGTGTCCAAACGACCACTAGCAAAGGATATTCGGGCTTTGGAGGCCAAGTTCATGCACTTGGGTATTTCAGAACAGGGTGGATTGTTGGACATCATTGAGGTCAAGGCCACCTTCATAGAGGAAATAAAGGCCAAACAGTTTCAAGATCCGAAACAGAGTAAGTTTTGAGGTAAGGTAATATCCGAGGAATACAGGGACATCACTTTAGACTCTGGTGGAGTACTAAATTTCAGAGAGAGGATTTGTGTTCCTCGGGTTGATGATATAATTCCGAAACTCTTAGAAGAAGCTCATGGTTTGCGGTACTCAATTCATCCGTGTGTGACTAAAATGTACAGGAACTTGAGGCAGCATTACTGGTGGCCTGGGATGAAAAGGGACATAGTCAATTTTTTGTCCAAGTGTCAGAATTGCCTGCAGGTAGACTATGAGCACCAGAGACCTACATGACTACTTCAGAGGATGTCCATTCAAGAGTGGATGTGAAAAAGGATAGACATGGACTTTGTGGTGGGTCTTTCTAAGACATTGGGGAAGAATGACTCCATTTGGATCATTTTTGACAGGCTGACCAAGTCTGCTAATTTTCATTCCAATCAGGGTAGATTACAACTCGCAACAATTGGCTAACATATACGTGAAGGAGATTGTGAGATTGCATGGGGTACCACTGTCCATCATTTCAGACAGGGGTATGCAGTTCACCTCTAAATTTTAAGGCAAGCTATATGAAGAGTTGGGCACAAAACTCACTTTTAGCACCGCCTTCCACCCTCAGACTGATGGTCATTTTGAGAGGACGATCCAGGTATTGGAGGACATGTTGAGGGCATGTGTGATGGACATCGGGGGTCATTGGGACCAGTTTCTACCATTGCGCGAGTTCTCATACAACAATAGCTATCACTGCAGTATTGACATAGCACCATTTGAGGCGTTGTATGGGAGGAGTTGTAGATCACCGCTTGGGTGGTTTGTGGAAGGCGATGTAAAGCCTTTGGGAGTGGAATTGGTAAAAGAAGCACAGGAAAAGGTAAGGGGCATTCAGGACAAATTGCTGGCTGCGCAAAGCAGGCAGAAGGAGTATGCAAATCGCAATGTTCGGGATATGGAATTTCAAGTTGGTGAATAGGTATTGTTGAAAGTGTCACCAATGAAGGGAGTTATGCAGTTTGGTAAGAAAGGCAAGCTTATCCCTCAGTTCATCGGTCAATTTGAGGTTCTTGAGATTGTAGGGCCAGTGGCTTACAAGTTATCACTGCCGCCCAGTTTGTCGGGTGTCCATCCGGTATTCTATGTATCCATGCTTAAGCGATACCATGGGGATGAGGACTATATTATCAAGTGGGATGAGGTGCTTTTCGATAAGGATCTTCGTTATGAAGAGGAACCAGTCTTGATTCTTGCTCAATATGTCCGGAGGTTGAGGACAAAGGTGATTGATATGGTAAAGACTTAGTGGAAGCAACATCCGATTGAGGAAGCCACTTGAGAAATCAAGAAGTACATGCGGGACAAGTACCCCCAATTGTTTGAGAATTCAGGTACTACACTTTCTTTCCTTTCTTTCCTTTATTTCCGTAAATTTTGGTTTGATCATTCAGGGATGAATGATGGGTAAATTAGTATCTGTTGTAATGACCGCGTCCATCATTATGGGTAGTCCAATTGTGCAAAGTTTTAGAGTTATAAAACTCCAGATTTGGGGGTTTGAAATTATGGGCTAGGCTAGTCTCGGCCGATTTAGAGGCGAGGTATGGTCAGGGAAATACTGGTAAGTATTGGGTTGGATGTCTTGTGTTAAGATATTTTTCCTCGTAGCTAACACGTAGATAAGTCTGGGGGAATTTTCAGAATCGAATTCGGGTAAGTATAACTCTCGGAATCAAGGTTGACGTGAAAATTCGGGTTATTTCTGGACGTTGAGAAAATAAGTGTGTTGTAAAATAGACTAATTTTGGAGGTTTTATGACTTTCTATCCCATGTCAACCGCTATAGCGGTTGACACTCTGCCATAGCGACCTCCATTGTAGCGGAAAAATTACCGCTACAGCAGAAGTCAATGTCGGCCAACCTCCTCCATAGCAGACGACCCCGTTGTGGTGGTACCTCTATAGCGGAGCGGACCGCTATAGCGGAGAGTGATGGCATTTAATGCAGAAACATTCCCCAAAATGTTCAGTTTTCACAATTTTTTTTGGGAGAAGGGCAAGGCGATTCCAGGCGACTTTCCTCCGTTTTCCATTGTTTTTCTTCTCTAAGGTAAGGTTTCTACTCCCCAATCTTTGTACTACTTTTACTATGCAATAGAATTGCTAGGAGGGAACTTGGGTAAATGTTGGAATAATCTAGGGATAGTAGAATCTGGGGAATAAGGTGGATTCTAGGCATGAATGTTCTTGGGTATTGTTAAAAGTAAGATTTTATGATCACATATTGCTAAATTCTCTATTTTTTCCATGAAAATGATAGAACTAGGGAAATTAATGGTTGGAATCCCAGGAAAAAGGGTGGAATGATCATGGTTGGTCTGGGTTTGGGATTTGGTGTAATCCAGGTAATACGCAGGCCTTGTTTGTTAATTTAAGCACTTGTATGTTGTTTTAAACCAAGAACAAGAAAGGAATCCGGAACATGGGAAAGCTCAGGTTGAGTAGAGCTTGGATCATTTCGAGGTAAGTGATGGCTTACGATTCCTGTGAATGTTGTATATTTTGTACTCCTATCTAAGTGTTTGTATGAATTGCATGGCTTAGAGAAATTGTGTAGAATGTGTAAGGGTCGTGTTTTACAGTCTGTGAATTGAACGGTGTGTTTCTTGTTGAATTACAAGTTGTTTGTTCATTATTTTGACTGTGGATTGTTGACATTTGGTTGGCACGGGTACAACGCCTGGTACAGGTATACTAAAGGTTGGCTCGAGTACAATGCCTGGTATGGGTATACTAACGGTTGACTCGGGTACCACGCCTGGTACGGGTATAAAAAATGGTTGGCTCGAGTTCCACGCCTGGTATGAAATACTAACGGTTGGCTCGGGTACCACGCCTGGTACATGTTTATTTTACTGCATTATTGCATTGATATTATTGCATTGCATTGACTGTTATTGGTTACGTGAGTGGACCGGGCTATTTTTTTGAATTGTGATATTCCTTGGTGGTCCTTGAGTGACTGGGGATCCTGTTATATCTGCTTAGTTGGTCTTGGATTAGGCCGGGTTGTCTGTTTAACACTTAAGTGTTGTTTAGAAGGGATCCCAGGGTGGGTCTGGGCTAGGCAAAAAGGATGATTTATTGAACTTCTGTAGTTGTTGGTTAGAGTTATAAAAAGTGGATTTCATGTGGAAACAAGCTAGGTAGAGACTTGTAGTCTAGGGGATCCTATTGACTTGTTACATTTTTTCCGTACTTGTACTTGATTTGTTGTACTGAATTATACACTATTTATTTGGAACTGGTTAATGATCCTACCAGTACACCGTGGTGGTGTACTGATACTGCACTTTCTTTTCTTTCTTGTAAGTACAGGCAATCTTCCAGCGGCTGAGACGCGACCTCATCTATAGTACCAGCGTTTCCAGACTTCAAGGGTGAGCTTCTTCGATCGAGCTGCCTTGAACCTATCATTAGAGTTGTAGCCCATTTTTTTGGGCTTTGACTAATTCTGTTATTTTGGGGTTGCATCCCCACACTCTAGACATTGGTAGAATTGTTTGGTACTGCGACTTTCAGATTCTAGGGGGAAATTTCTGCAAGTTATCTTACTGCATTTATTTTATTATTATTGAATTGCTAGCTTACTTTTATGCACTGGTTTTGAGCTGTTAGAAGGATTAAATTCCTGGAAGTGATGGTTCGCTCACCTGGGGGTTAGGTGATTGCCACTCACGGTGGTCTGGGTCGTGACAATGCCATCAATGATGATGAACCTAGTAGGTTTTCATGGTTAGTATGGTATCCAGATATACCATCAATGATTATGAACTCAGTAAGTTTCATGAATAGTTTGATATCTAGATATGTCCACATGATTTATGAATAGTTTTGACATTCAGATATGTTACATGATACAAATAGTTTTCATGCATTGTTAGTTAAATGCTCAATCTTTCTGGGTGACATGATTAAGAATGTTTTCAGATAAAGCACTTATCTTTCATTCTCAGAACATCAATATTATTGAGCTATTCAGTATATCCATTTATATTTAGTTGGGAGTAGAACTTAGCACCGATCGAACGCATGTATAAAGGATCACCCATCAGTTAGGCTAAGACTAATAGTAAAAGTCCATGTGTCCCAGAACTAAGGCACCACTGTAGGTTCTAAATGGTCACCCATTAGACCAGGCTTGATAACTTAGTCCATTTGGACATCAGTTTAGTGGATCCACGTTAGTCAGTGTTCGTACCCTTGGCAAGGTATGGAACACCCTTCAAATTGGGGTTAGATGTTAGGCCACAGTTAGCTCAAATTGAGGTATGTTGATTAACAACAGCTCCCATGATTTAGACTCAGTAGTTATGTACTTGATCCCTAGTTCAGCTCAACCTAATTCATTTTAGTTTAAGTGTTTTTACTATGCTATTCAGTAATGTTATCAATTTTAGACTTATACATCTCATGATTTTTGGGCCATTATACTATGATTTTCAGCATAATTAGTTATCTTATAGTTTACATAGCTCACAGTTATATTTCAAAAATATGTTTTATACTCTCTTTAGAAAAAGAGCTAATGTTTTACAACCTTGACTTATGCATTCTCAGACGTCTATACTTAGTTCATTTTTCACCTATACTTTCATTATAAATGTATTTCTCATGATTTTAAAGTTAGTGCATATCTCACATTCTCAGTACATTTATAGTACTGACCGCATACTTCTTTGCGATTTATTGTATTATGATATCAGGTTCAGGCTCTCAATCTCAGCATCACAGTTAGTACGATCCAATGCCACAACATCGGTTACCAGTAGTGAGTCCTTATCATCTGAGAATGGATTTTTATGATATTTTCTTTAGTATTTTTCACTTTCAGTAATTAGAGTTAGCTGGGGACTTATCTCAACTGCTCGTCAGTAGTAGAGGCTTCCAGACATAGAGTCAGATGTTTAACTTTTTTCAGTCTAGTTTCACTTTCCATACTTAGCACTATTTCAGATATTTCTCTATTATTTATGAAACTTGTGAACTTTTAATCAGTTTAGCTTTAACTCAGTCTTATTTATACAGACTGCTAGTGTTATTCCATGCCATGAGTTAGCTTGGGTCACTTGTGGCTCTAAGAACCGTACTACGTCTAGGGTGTAGGCTTGGAGCGTTATAGTTCTGAAGGCAGTTTTGGGGATGTCAGCTTCCCTAACCTTCAACTGGTGGTAGCCAGACCTGAGGTTTATTTTGAAAAAGGACTTAGCACCTTGGACTTTGTTGAAAAGATCATCTATACTTGTCACGCCTCGAGGCTACCCCCTAAACATAACACGGTGCTTAGTGTCATAAGCGACCCCAAGCTAACCCATGGCCTAGCATATCTAAACAATTTCAAGTTAAAAACATATATTGTGCGAAAGCTGAAAACAATTTTATTATCTGAAATAGGAAAAGCCGAAAACATATCTGAATACAAAATATGTAAAGAGTATAGTGATGACTGAAAAACAACACTAGCAACTCCAGTTGTATCTAGTCTATGTCTGAAATCCTCTGTCTAATACAGGTTGTTGGGACATGCCCCCAACTAACTCTAATAATTTAAAACTAAAAAGTAAAGCATGTCTATCGTCCTCAAACTATAAGGACTCACCAGTGAGGCTGCTGAGTGCAGACTGGAATTCGAACTAAGCGTGGTCTGGATACTGAGCGCCTGAACCTACATCATAAAATGATGTAGCACAAAAGTATGTGTCAGTACTTTGAATGTACTGAACATGCAGGATATGGTCTAAATTGAACAACATAATAACGGAACATGGAAATATATATATACACTAAAGCATAAACTGAAAGTTAAGCTGGATACAATGACCAAGTACTAACATGCACATAATATACTAAACTGAATACTGAAAGAGATACTGAGTACATGGTCAATGCACTATGAATTTGACTGTGGGAGATACTATTAACTGACATACCCTAAGTTAAGCTAAATATAGGGCCAACCTGTAACCCTGGATGAAAGGGTGTTCATACCTTGCCAGGGGTACAAACAAATTTGACGTGGATCCATTAAACTGATGTCCACAAGGGACAAAGGTGACCAGCCTAATCTGACAGCTGACCCTTTTTTGACCTATGGTGGCGCTGTAGTTCTGGGACTTGGGGACTACTACTAAAGGTCTCAGCGTAATCTGACAGATAATCCTTTATCACCTCATCCGCTCGGTACTAAGTCTACTCCCAACTGAATGTAAATAATAGAATGCAAGCTGAAATACTGGATAGCTCAAATACTGATAAATTTCTGAGAATGCAACATACAAATACTAAAAAATATGGCGTTTGAATTCTGAAGCATGATTGTCTGTCTAAGCTGCCTAGCAAGCATAATTTATAAAAAACTGAAATTTAACACAAGCTAGGGTTTCTGAGTTCTATACATGAGACTATACATATCCTCCAAGAAACATGTAATTAATACCATGAAAACTATAGCAGCTAAATTACAGTGAATCGCTAAGATTTAGGAACACTAGGTCTGATTATAACATGGAAAAACATAAGAACTAACTTAATTTTAGGGACCTAATGGGTGAAAGGAATCCACTAGTGAAATCCCACATACCTGTTGAAGAAACTATGGAGAAATCCTTTGTATTTTGTGGCTGAACTTGAAGGAACCTTTTGCTTGTCCTTGGGAGAAATTGTCGCCTCTTTTCTCCTTTTCTTTCTAAGTATCTGGTGTTTTTAGGAGAATAGGTGATTTAGGTAGTTTTTGGCTAATTAACTAGACATAGAATAACCAAATCGATGTAGCCTAGGCATTAAAAGAGATAGGAAAAGTACAAAATACCCCTGGGAAATTTAAAAGAGCTCTGCTAAAAATTGCATCTCCGGGATCACGGCGTGGTTGACGGACTGTAGTCCTGGACGACGGACCATCAACTGAGTCGTGATACTGTCCAAGAGTCTTGAGGGTTCTCTGATCTGAGGGAACTACGACTCCACAATATGGACCATACTCTTGAATGACGGTTAGTCATGTGGCTCGTGGTTCCTGGGACTTTAGTATGGTCTGAGAATTTCGCGAGTCAAAGGATGGACTGTTGTTCTAAAGTACGGTCCGTAGTGTGACTCGTGGTTTCAGGGATTGAAATGATGGTCCTCTGTTAAAGGGGAACCAGGAGTGATAGGACGGACCATGGTTCTAAACTACAGTCTGTGATCCCGAACGTGGTTTTGAGTAAGGGAATTGGTACTTCTCTGATCTTTGGATCCACGAGTCCAACAATGGCCAGTGGTTAGACTACGGCCCGTGATACGACTCATGGTTGCTGGGATATGAATTAGGGGTCTAGTGGAAATGGGATTTATGGTTGAGACAACGGACCGTGGTTCCAAACTACAGTCCGTGATCTTAACTGTGGTTCCTGGAAACTTAGATTTTTTTCTGAAATCTTATTTTGTTCTGGTTTTCTAAGCTAAATCTAGGCTTGAAAGTTCTGGGGTGTTACAATATCTCCCCCTTGGGATCATTCATCCTCAAATGGAGACTAGATAAGCTGAATTAGAGGGATAAAGCTGCAATCCCTACCAACTGAGTACTAGAAACTGATATCTAACTTAACTGAGTTCCATGGATATGCAAATATGTTGAAATTCAAGAATAGCTGAAGGAACATGATACAGGGACTGAAATATATAGGAGTAAACTGAGGAACTTGAGAGGAACTATTACCTCAAGCTAAAACTGAGTCAGAAGAGAAGAGGTGGGGGTACTTGGCCATTATGGCTACTTCTGCTTCCCAGGTAGCTCCCTTGACTGTCTGATTACTCCATAAAACCTTCACTGAAGCGACTTCCTTATTTCTCAACCTACGAACCTAACGGCCAAGAATCTCAACTGGAACCTCCTCATAGGTGAGGATATCCTTCACGACCACACTCTCTAAAGGCACAATTAAAGCCGGATCTCCCACACACTTCTTCAATGAGGAAATGTTTAAGACGGGATGAACCGCTGCTAGTTCTACTGGCAACTCTAACTCATAAGCCACACTACCAACCCTTTTCATGATTCTGTAAGGACCTACTTATCTGGGACTGAGCTTCTCTTTCTTGACAAACCTCATCACCCCCTTCATGGGTGACAATTTAGGAAGACCCAATCATCGATTTTAAACTCTAAGTTCCTTTTCCTTACATCTGCATAGGACTTTTGACGACTCAAAGCTGTCTTTAGCCTATCTCTGATGAGTTGAACTTTCTCCATAGCCTCATGAACTAAATCTGGCCCAATCAAGGCTGCTTCACCTACTTCAAACCAACCAATCGGTGACCTGCATCTACGCCTATAAAGTGCTTCATATAGGGCCATCTAAATACTGGAATGGAAGTTGTTATTACAGGAAAACTTTATGAGAGGTAGGTGACCATCCCAACTACCCTTGAAATTGATCATGCAAGCTCTCAACATATCCTCTAAGGTCTAAATGGTATGCTCCGCCTAACCATCTATCTGCAGATGAAATGTTGTACTGGGATTCACCTGAGTACCAAGACCTTTCTAAAATGATCTCCAAAAATGAAAGATAAACTGAGGACCTCTATCTGGGATGATAGACAAGGGGACCCCATGTAACCTGACTATCTTGCTTATGTAGAGTCTGGCATAGTCCTCCATTGAATTTGTAGTCTTGACCGCCTAGAAGTGAGCTGACTTAGTGACTCTGTCCACTATCACGCAAATGGAGTCATTTTGTCTGCAAGTACTAGGTAAACCCGTAATGAAATCCATATTGACCACTTCCAAGTAGGAATGCTAATCTTCTTAGTCACACCTCCTGGTTTCTGATGTTCTACTTTAACCTGCTGATAATTGGGACACTAAGCCACAAAATCTGTGATGTCCCTCTTCCTTTCGTTCCACTAATAGACTTCCCGTAGATCACGGTACATCTTAGTGGCACCCAGATGAATGGAATATCTAGAATTATGGGCTTCTGTAAGGATCTGCTGCCTCAACTCACCTTTATTAGGAACACATAAATGGCCTTGGTAGAGAATCACGCCATCTCCCTCTTAGGAGAAAACCTCTACTCTATGTTGATGAACTACACCTTTCAACTAAAGTAATATGGGATCACTGTCTTGTTTCTCTTTAACCCCCACTACCAATGAAGATTATGGCCCACTCTAGACTATCACACCACCATCTATCGTTTCCATGAGACAAACTCCTAAGTGAGAAAGCCTATGAACATCCTTGGCTATTTCTTTCCTTTCTTCCTCAACATGTGACACACTACCCATGGACAGTCTACTGAGGGCATCAACCACTACATTGGCCTTACCCGGATGGTAGAGCACATTCATATCATAGTCTTTGAGGAACTCAAGTCTCCTCTGACGAAGATTCAACTCTTTCTAGGTGAACACATACTAGAGAATCTTATGATCTGTGAATACATCAACATGAACACCATATAAGTAGTGTCTCTAAATCTTTAGGGCAAACACAACAGCTGCAAGTTCGAGGTCATGAGTCAGGTAGTTCTTCTCATGGACTTTAAGTTGTCTAGAAGCATAAGCTATGACCCTACCCTGCTGCATCAAGATGCAACCTAGGCCAACCCTAGATGCATCACAATAAACTACATAACCATTTGAACCCTCTGGTAGAGTCAAGAAGGGAGCTGTAGTCAACCTGGTCTTCAATTCTAAGAAGCTTTTCTCACACTCATCTGACCACTGAAACTTGACCTTTTTCTGAGTCAACTTGGTCAATGGGGCATCTATGGATGAAAATCCTTCAACAAACCTCCTGTAGTAATTGGACAAACCCAAGAAACTTCTAATATCAGTCAGAGAGGTGGGTCTGGGCATGTGCTTTACTGCCTCAATTTTCTGAGAATCCACTCGAATCCCTTCGCTGGATACCACATGACCAAGGAAAGCGACAGACTATAACCAGAATTCACATTTGCTGAACTTAGTGAATAGCTGGTGATCTTTGAGAGTTTGTAGAATAACTCTCAGATAAGTCGCATGCTCTTCCTCATTTCGAGAATAAACGAGGATATCATCTATAAAGACAACGATGAACAAGTACAAATACTATTTGAACACCCTATTCATTAAGTCCATGAAAGCTGCAGGACCATTGGTTAGTCCAAAAGACATAACTACAAATTCATAGTGACCATACCGAGTCCTGAAGGCTGTCTTTGGGATGTCACTACCTCTGACTCTGAGCTGATGGTATTCAGATCTGAGGTCTATCTTAGAAAAACAACTAGCACTTTGAAGCTGGTCGAACAAGTCATCAATCCTAGGGATGGGATATTTATTCTTGATTGTGACTTTGTTCAACTAACGGTAATCAATGCACATCCTGAGAGACCTGTCTTTCTTACGCACAAAGAGCACTGAAGCACTCCATGGAAAGATACTAGGTCTGATGAAGCCCTTATCTAGAAGGTTTTTCAACTAGTCTTTCAATTCCTTAAGCTCAGCTGGAGCCATTCTATAAAGAGAAATCAAAATAGGCTGTGTATCTGGAAGGAGATCTATTACGAAGTCAATTTCCCATTCGGGAGGAACTTCGAGAAGATCTTCTGGAAACACTTTTGGGAATTCATTCACCATTAGAACTGACTCAAGAGTTGGGGTTTCGGAGTTTGAATCCTTAACCCAAACAAGATGATAGATATACCCTTTAGAAATCATTTTTTTGGCCTTAAGGTAAGAGATAAATTGACCTACAGGCACTGAGTTACTACCCTTCCATTCCAAGTCTAGCTCATATAGAAACTGAAACCGAATGACCCTAGTTCTATAATCGACTGAGGCATAATAGTAATGTAGCCAATCCATGCCTAGAATTACATCAAAATCAATCATTTCTAATTCTACAAAAATTGTTGAGGTGACTTTCTGGGAAACTATGACAGGGCAATTTTTGTATACTCGTCTAGCTATAACTGGTCCACCAACTGGAGTAGAGACTGAGAAGGGTTCTGGGAGAATTTCTAGACTGACACCAAAATTTACTGCTATATATTGAGTTAAAAAGGAAAGCGTAGCCCCTGGATCTAACAATGTATAAACATATAAATAGAAGAATCGCAACGTATTTATGACCACATCGGGAGAATCCTCCTAGTCCTGTTGGGCATGAAGAGCATACAATGTGTTCTGGTGCTGACCACTACCTGTACCAGACAAGGCAACCTGCTGAGTGGGGTGACCTGCTGGAGCTACTGCAGAGCTGGCCTTATTTTGTGGGTGAACATCCTTGCCCTTTTGAGAAGCTGTCGGGCAATCTCTCATTATATGGCCTGGCTTACCACACCCAAAGAAATTCCCACTTCCTTTCATGCACTCACCCTGGTGGTTCCTACCATACTTCTTACACACTGGATGGGTGTGCTCGCTAGTAATTGTACCTTGGGACTTAGAGACAGACGCTCTATCTTGTCGATCCTTCTTGAATTTAGATACTGGGGCACTGGCAGAAGATGGAACTGGATCTGAAGACTTCTGACGAAATTGAGAGCAATTACCACCCTCTAAATTCTACTGAGAGTAGTTGAAATCACCTTTTCTGGCTCTCTTACTGTCTCCTCCCCTCTCTTTGATTTTCTCTTCCTCAATTTGCTGAGCATAAGTAACAAATCTGGAGAAATCCTCTCCTTGATCAGCATAATAGTCTTGCACTCTTTGACCACATCATCCGACACACCAGATACAAACTTGCTCATACAAGCACTAGAGTCAGCTACTATCACTGGAGCATACTTGGATAGTTGTGTGAACTTGAGAGCATAATCCTTCACACTCATGTCATTCTGCTTCAAGTTAATCAGTTCATGGACCTTGGTTTCCTTGAGCTCAAGTAGGAAGAACCTGTCCAATAATGCAGTCTTAAAGAGATTCTAACTCACAAGACCTGCATTGGTACCCCGAGACTTCTTCCACTGCTGGTACCAAGTATAAGCCACCCCTGCAACTGATAGGCAACTAAATTTGCACTCTCGACCGGAGTGACACCTATAATGTATGTTACTTTCTGGATGTCATCAAGAAACTCTTCTGGATGTTCTTCTGATTTAGACCCATGAAATACCGGAGGGTTCATCCAAGTGAAATCTCGGATCCTTGCTACAGCAGTGTTAGTCTGAGGTGGAGCTGGTGCCGCAGCCTGCTAATTGACCTGGGCGGTCATGGCCTGAGCAAGCACTTGGAAAGCACCCCTGAATTCGACATGCATGACTTGCTCATTCAATAGGTCTCATGGAGCTGCTGGTGCTGGCTGATTTCTAGCGTTGGCTTTTCTGGGAGGCATTTTTCTGAAATGCGAAGAGTACAAGTTATTAGGATATTAAATAAAGTTTGCACTTTATAGAACGAGCTGGAAAAGAAAGAAGGGAAGTTGTTCCTAATGACATCTCATAACTCCTCCCACATAAGTGTGGCGTGCTTCACACCCACGAAGAAGGCTCTACTTGACACAGCTTTCAGACAACCTAGGACACTTGAACCTGATGCTCTGATATCAAGTTTGTCATTACCCTAGGCTACCCCTTAGATGTAACGCGGTGCTTAGTTTCACAAGTGACCCCAAATAACCCTATTCACGTTAAAAACATATACTGTGCAGAAGCTGAAAACGGATTTAATATCTGAAGTGGGAAAAGCCCAAAACATATCTGAATACAAAATATGTAAAGAGTATAGTGATGACTGAAAACAACACTAGCAACTCAAGCTGTATCTAGTCTACGTCTGAAAGCCTCTATCTGATATGAGTTGCTGGGACATGCACCCAACTAACTCTAATAATCTGAAAGTGAAAAGTAAGGACTGAAAAGTAAAGCATATCTATCGTCCTCAAGCTATGAGGACTTACTATTGAGGCTGCTGAGTGCGGAATTGAAGTCGAACTAAGTGCAATCTGGATGCTGAGCGCCTGAACCTACATCATAAAATGATGTAGCACAAAAGTATGCGTCAGTACTTTAAATGTACTGAACATGCGGGATATGGGCTAAGCTGAACAACATTATAACTGAACATGGAAATATATATATACACTAAAGCATAAACTGAAAGCTATGTTGAATAAATTGACCAAGTACTAACATGCACATAATATACTGAACTGAATACTGAAAGAGATACTGAGTACATGGTCAATGCAATATGAATCTGACTGTGGGAGATACTATTAACTGACATACCTCAAGCTGAGCTAACTATGGGGCCAACCTGTAACCCTGGATGGAAGGGTGTTCATACCTTGCCAGGGGTACAAATAAGTGTGACGTGGATCTACGAAACTAATGTCCACAAGGGACAAAGGTGATCAACTTAATCTGACAGCTGACCTCTTTCTGACCTATGGTGGCTTCGTAGTTTTGGGACTTTGGGACTGCTACTAAAGGTATCATCCTAATCTGACAGCTAATCCTTCATCCCCTTGTAAGCTCGGTACTAAGTCTACTCCCAACTGAATGTGAATAATAGAATGCAAGCTGAAATACTGGATAACTCAAATACTTATAATTTTCTGAGAATGCAACATACAAATACTGAAAAATATGGCATTCGAATTCTGAAGCATGATTGTCTGTCTAAGCTTTTTAGCAAGCATAATTTATGAAATACTGAAATTTAACACAAGCTAGGGTTTCCGAGTTCTATACATGAGACTATACAAATTCTCCAAGAAACATGTAACTAATACCATGAAAATTATAGCAGCTAAATTACAATGGGTCCCTAAGATTTAGGAACCCTAGGTCTGATTATAACATGGAGAAACTGAAGAACTAACTGAATTCTAGGGACTAATGGGTGAAAGGAACCCACTAGTGAAATCCCACATACCTGTTGAAGAAACTACGGAGAAATCCTTTAGATTTAGGGGCTGAACTTGAAGGAACCTTCTGCTTGTTCTTGAGAGAAACTATCGCCTCTTTTCTCCTTTTCTTTCTGAGTATCTGGTGTTTTTAGGAGAATAGGTGATTTAGGTAGTTTTTGGATAATTAACTAGGCTTAGAATAACCAAAAAGACGTAGCCTAGGCATTTAAAGAGGCAGGAAAAGTTCGGAATGCCCCTGGGAAATTTAAAAGAACTCTGCTGAAAATCGCATCTCAAGAATCATGGCTTGGTTGACGGACCGTAGTCCTAGATGATGGACCGTTAACTGAGTCATGATCATGTACAGGAGTCTTTGGGGTTCTCTAATCTGAGGGAACTACTACTCTATAGGAATGACCATACTCCTGAATGACGGTTCATCATGTGGCACGTGGTTCCTGGGACATTAGTCTGGTTTGAGGATTCCATGAGTCAAATGATGGACAATTGTTATAATGTATGGTTCGTATTCTGAATCTCGGTTTCTGGGCTTGAAATGATGGTCCTCTATTAAAATGGAACCATGAGTAACAAGACGGACCTTGGTTCTAAACTACGGTCCGTGATCCCGTCCATGGTTCTGAGTAAGGGAATTGGTACTTCTCTTATCTTTGGATCCATGAGTCCAACGATGGCCCGTGGTCCATCTTTTTTACGCATGAATAAGATGTGAGCACCCCATAGGGATATACTAGGTCTTATGAATCCCTTGTCAAAGAGATCCTTCAACTGGTCTTTAAACTCTTTAAGAGCCATTCTATAAGGAGAGATAGAAATAGGTTGAGTGTCAGGAAGAACATATCAATCCTAAAATCTATTTCCCTATCAAGAGGAACTCCGAGAAGATCTTCAGGAAAGACCTCAGGATATTTGTTAACAATGGGAACCAATCAGAGTGATGGGACTTCTATATCAGAGTCTTTGACCATAGATAAGTGATAGATATACCATTTAGAAATCCTTCTGTGTGCCTTATTATAAGGGATAAATTTGCCTTTAGGCACCACTGAGCTACCCTTCCAAAATAGAACTAACTCATTAGGAAACTGGAATGTGACTTTTCTAGTTTTGCAATTGACAGAGGCATAACATGAATAAAGCCAGTCCATACCCAGAATAACATCAAGGTCCACCATATCTAACCTAACTAAGTCAAACACGGTGCTCCTATGGAGTACAATTACCACACAATTTTGATAGTCTCACCTAGCAATAACTCACTCACCAACCAGAGTTGAAAAAGAGAAGAGCTCATGAATTTGTTTGGGGCAAATTCCAAATTTCATGGAAATATAGGGAGCTACAAATGATAAGGTAGCACCATGATCAAGCAACACATAGACATCATAGGAGAAAACTTGTAACATACCATTGAATATATCTAGAGAAGATTCTGAGACCTGGCGGCTAGAGAGAGCATACAAGTGGCGGTACTAAGCCTTGATCATTTACTAAAGTAGCGCCTCTTGCTTCTTATGCAAATCAAATGGTAGCTTAGGTCTTTCTATCCTCTCTGCCTTGCTTAGATGATGGATACTCCTTCTGGTAAACGACCCTAATGGCGACATCCATAGCATATATCATTACCAAAGTGGCATTTTCATAGATGGAACTCACCTCAAGTACTGTAAGGTGAAGGTAGGGACCACTGAGCCACACTACCCTGAGACTGCAAACCCTGAACCTTAGGACCCTAACTCATCTAAAACCTTTGTTTGCTCCTCGTACTTGGTGTAGGTGTACTTGCTGAATAAGGGGTAGGCCTTGCCAACCTCTTCTTAAAGAAAGACGTGTTACCCTTACTATTTCTCTGGTAGTTCATCTCAGGGTCAGCTTACCTGGCCCTCTTATTTTGACGTTCTTCCTTCTCTCACTCTTTTGCCTTCTTTCCTCAACTTGTTGTGCATAAACCATCAACCTTGACATGTCCATATCACTTATCAAAAGAGCCACAATGCATTCTTTCTTCACATATAAAAAAAAACTCCCAACATTAATTTTCTCATCCTTGCCCTAAAAAAGGACACCATTTCTAGAGCATAGCGAGACAACTAGGTAAAATTAAGGTTATATGCCCTCAAGCTCATCTTCCCTTGCTTCATATTCTCAGATTCCTCTGCCTTGGCCTCCCTCATCTCCTGAGGAAAGAAGTGATCAAGAAATGCATCCATGAAATCATCCCATACCGCAAGCTCTGTATTCTCCCCATGAGCCTGCTCCCACTTCTCATACCAGATACTAGCATCATCTTTCAAGTGGTAGGAGGCAAGTTGAACCCCCTCCATTTCACTGACATACATCACCCTAAGGATTTTTTGGACTTTATCGATAATGTTTTCAGGATCCTCATCTACATTAGACCCTGTAACTTTGGTAGATTCATCCTGAGGAATGCACAAATTCTAGAGGTGTATGAGGAGTCATGAGTGTTAGAATTAGTAGAGCCTGAGCAGCGTGACTGTGATGCTACAATATACATGAGCATCTTAATTGCCTTTCTAACTCCGCATTCGTAGTATCAGTGCGATGAGGCTGAGTAGTAAATATCCTGGGACCCCTCACAAGACCAGTTGCCACTGGTGGGACCTTAACACCAGCATTTTGGCAAGAAATGCAGCCTCCATTTCGAGTTTGCATCACATGGGTTGGGGGCACGATTATAGCATTATCCCTAGCAGAGGTGCCAGCTTCGGCGTTAGATCTCTTACTAGAGGTCCTTTTTTGAGGCACAATCTGATATATGTGAAACGCATGAGTTAGAATAATTACCTAGAGTTAAACTCTATCACATGAACTAAAGCATAAAGAATGGGAATAATTTTCTTAATGCCCTATAGCCTCCCAATTATAGATGTGGTGCACTTAACACCCATAAGTGAGACCCTACTAGACACGACTTCATAGAAACCCTAGGAAACTTGAACCTAGTACTCCGGTATCAAGTTTGTCATGCCCTAAGCTTATACCCTGTGCGTAACTGCCACTCGATGTTATCTTTGGCCCAAGCGAACCACTCAGCATATATTAAAAACATTTAACTAGGACATAATTGCAGAAGCTACAAATAAGTTCACAAAAACATATGTAAAGGAAAACCAATCCATAAACCAAGTCTTTAGAAAACAAATTTGAAAGTAAGCATAAGACTAATATTACTACTGTCTGCAAAGCCACTAAAACATATAAACCATGACTATTAGGACAAGGCCTCCTCCTGCCTTATAGCAGACTAACTAAATATTATAACTAAACCTCCGGAGGGATAGAAGGCTCGCGAATAGCTAATGTGTGCAAAGCATAAGGATATGTTGAACTAAGAGTGTGTGTACCTGAATCTGCATCATGAAACAATGCAGCGCCAGAGGCATCAATACAAATGAATGTATGGTATGTAAAATTAGGAAAGGGAGGACATGGAATAATATATGAATGTGAAAATGAAACAATGATTCACAACAAGGAAATATGAAGTACAAACTGAGATATTGGATACAAATTACATCACGAATTAACATTCTGGACAAGATGGTATAACTGACGTAAATACATAATACACCATGAGATTTGTGGGTCTGATCACCACTCGACCGACTGAGTTCCAATCTGTGTTTTCCATATAGATTGGTGTCCTTCAGTATAGATACAACGTCTACGCATTCCAAGTCATCCTCATATAAGGAACAGAAAGAGTCATCAAAATTTATGAAATGAATCATACCTACATCGGCAAATGTATTTTTGGGTAGTGAGTCCTTTACCACTCATACCTTCTTGGTTAACTATCTAATCCTTTTTAAACCCATATTAAGTTCATATCATATCCCAACAATCATCCTGTAGACTCATAAAGTTACATATCATAATGGTTCCATCATATCATAGTTGCATGTTTCATGAATTCTTATCGTCAAGTACTCATTTGGATATTTTGGGAAAGTTCAAATCATTGGGGAGTGTTATGGTCATTAGTAAGTTCATGAAATGATTCAAACATTCATTTAAACCTAGGCAAAAGGGCATTTTATAAAAAGAGTTCATATGCTAGCATTTTCTAAAACAAGCCATCATTTAAAACTCGTAGTTAACATAACGTCTCATAAGCAGTCACAACGTTCCATAATTTCCATAGGGTTTCATGTATTACTCATGTTCATATTAATGAAATCAAGTACATTCGTATTATGGGTTAGTTCATGAAGTAGGAATAGAGAGTAGAGAATAATCACAAAATACCATTGATAGATTAAAGAATTCTAAACTCTATAAAGGGATACAATTTTTAGCCCTAGGTCATCACAAGAATGTTGTTGAATCAAGAGTGGGATACAACTGAAGGGTTTCTTATCATTAGACAATATTACATACCTGGTGCAGGAGAACTTAGAGAACTCTTACTTGAAATCCTTAGAATTGCTTGAAAACTTGTTGTTTGAAATATTGGGGAATAGGGAGGAGATGAATTGTTCCATAAGTGATAAAGTCTGGGCGTATAAGACTATAGGGAAGGTGAAGTGTAATGGATTGGGGTTAGGGATTAAGAAAAGGATAGAAACACCCCTCTAAGACTGTGAAAAGAAAAGAAAAATTAAATAAATTTTTCATCAGACAAGGTCTTGCGCCCAGCGCCAGTCAATGCGCTAGGCTGCCAATGTTCAACATTTTGTAGTTCAGGGCCTGGAACCCAGTTCCAATCAGTGTGACACGTCTCTACATTTCCCCTATTTTGATGTTTTGGGGCTGGTGCTAGCGCCAGTCAGTACCCCAACTAGTCAATTTGTTGGGAAACCTATCCTAGGCTCTGAAACTTATCCCCCTTGATTTATAGACGTTTCTTGGTTCAAATAACTTGTTCTCTAGGATTTAATGCACGCATGAGACAACTTAACTATGGCATAAAATGTGGGGTGCTACACATAATTTGGAAACTCAAAAGAAGCTGGGATCTAATAAAGCACATTATTGCTACAACATATAATCTCCATCTTTCACCGACCATCATAGTTAAAAAATAAAGCAATTTTTATTTTTCTATTAATCGTATCAAATGCCAAAAACAATTTATGAGTGTCCCTATCACAATTTTTCAGAGAGGATGGAAAACCTTTGATGTTTCCTATGGTGACAATATATGAAAAAACTCGAGAAGATCTATCTTTATAAAAACAAACAAGGCCATTGCAATGATTCAGGCAGATATTGATCTCCAATAGTGTGTCTGAACAGTGATAAGGTGCGAGTTGTAAAGAAATAATTTCTTGTTCATGTGCTCTTGGGAAAATAGAAGGATGAACAAGTAATTGAAACAAGAGGTGGGTGGCTGAGGTACCACGAGCATGAGAACGAGCAATGTGGGAAAGCGATGACATGACGTTATAGCTAACAATAAGTTAGTACAGTCCAAACATCCTTCACTGAATGGTCTCAATTTTAATTTGGTGAACTTAGTATAGAAACACAAACCATTGTAGCAAATACTTCAACGAAAAGATGTAAAAAACTAGGGATAATGTAGAAGAATGGCACACCTCAATAGTATTTTATTATATTTATTCTAGTTTATATATTCGATATTAGAACCAAGGGAAGATGTAGCATAAATCTGTGAGCTCATGAAAACCCAGTAGATTTTGACCATACCCTATATATGTATGTAAAAAATTATTAAACATCTATAACTATTTGACCATGAATCCAGTTATTAAATTGTATATTAATTTCAAGTCGTTGTGGGAACTCACAAATATCTAGGATCCACCTTTGACTAGAAATGTCAATATTCTTAATAAGACCTTGAAACCAATGCCTACAAGGAAAACTTAAAGATTAAGCATAAAAAATATATAAAGAATGAGCTATTACGTTCAAACAATGGAAATCCAATAATAAGAGTCTGATCTTCTCCCTTAAGAATATGTGATTTCTCCGGAGTGAAGTTATTGGGGGAAAGAAAAGGTGAGGAGGCTATTTTCTAATGCCCATATGGTAGAACTAGACGATCTTTCTTTTGACATAGCCAATTCAAAAAAAGCGAGTGCAACCTAGGACACCCGCTCAACAATTCAAATCCTTACGGTTCTGCCACCCTAGGGTAATTCAATTCACTCTTTTTGAATCTCTTGTGAAATGGTATTTGTGCTTCTCTTTCCCTTCCATTCTTATGCTACCAAGGCCTGATAGCATCTTTGCAAGTTTTGTTAGACTATGAGCTCAAGAAATCCAAGTAATTATTAGTTCATTCCTTAATCAAATTACCTATCCATTCCGACCAAACTATTTATGTTTGATGTACGAGAGCTAACCAATTTTTGTAACTTTTGTTGTGCTATGAATCCTTTATATGCCCATAATTGAATTACTTTACTTTATAAAAAAGGCACAAAAAAAATAATGAATATCTTTACAAGATTTTATTTTTATATAGAGGATGATGTAATCATGAATTTTGTAACCTTTTGAAATACACTCTTGGTACTGCTTTACTAATAAAACACTATACCTAATCCAAAAAGAAGGAATGTCTAGATTTGTTTGTAGTTCTCTCGGAACCAATATAGATTTCTCACTAGCACAAGTAGTTCAGGTGATGATTAAATAGAGGTGGATATATAGTCTTTGAATATGTGGTTATGGAAATCTAGAAGACAATAACTATACACTATTGTGTGGTCTTGTAATGACTCTTTCTGTCATTATGGATGAGTTTTTCATGCAAGAAAATGAGTTAGAAAACTTCTGGGTTGGGGAGTTAAAAATTTCAGGCTAGGCTAATCTCGGATAAAATCCGAGTGAGGTGAGGTATAGGGTAATCTAGGAAAGGTTGGGTAAAATAAGTAGGCTTGAGCTAGTTTTATATTACCTAAGGTGTTAAGGAGTTTGTAGGACTTTTCAAAAATGAATTTGGGTGAGTAGAACTCCCGATATTGAACTTGACATGAAGGGGTTGGTCTGGAACATCAAGGTTTAAAGTTGTGTTACGAAATAGGCAAAACTGGGAGGATTCTCGAGTTTCTGTCCCGTGTCAACTGCTATAGTGGGTGACATGCTGCTATGGTCATGCTGCTATAGCAGGGAAATTCCCTCTATAGCAGAAGTCAAAGGTGGTCGATCCTGCCCTAGCGAGCGACAATGCTAAAGTACGATTGGGATGAGTTTCTAACCCTTGAACAAGGCAACATGTCTGTTGCAGCTTATGAGGCTAAGTTTCATGCCTTGTCTCACTATGCTACCCAACTATTAAGCATTGAGGAAGAGAGGATTCATTTGTATGTTAAAGGTTTGAATACTGACTTGCAAGTTCTATCCGTTCATATGACTTCTACACGGAAGAGTTTTAATGAGGTCACTGACTATATGAAGAAACTAGAGGGGTTAAGCAAGTTAGGCAGGCTATGATATTTGCCATGAAGTCCCAAAATGTGGGTAAATTCAGTGGTTCTTACTCTAGATGTCCCAGTCAGTAGAATTATTTGGCTCATCCTATTCAATCAGCCCTACCAGCTTCTAAAAGTGGTCATTCAAGGGCCATTCAGTAGTCTCTAGCTCCTAGAGGCCAGTGGGCTTTTTATTCTTCTGCCAACAGTCCCTCTCTTGAACGAGAATGTTTCCATTGTCGTGATCTGGGTTATTTTAATAGGGAATGCCCTCTAAGGCAAGCAGGTAATCAGGTGTAGCAGTATACTAAGGCTGTGGTTCTAGCAGGTAGAGGTGAAAATGGCAGGGTATGCCCATACGGTGGGCGAGGTAATAATCATGGAGGCCGTGGAAATAGAGGTAATGGTAATGCATGGAAGGGAGTGGCGCAGCCAGCTAGAGAGGTTGCCCCCATTGATGATAGACCTCATTGTTATGCCTTCTTGGGTAAGTCTAAGGCTGAGGCATCTGATATGGTGATAACATGTACTATTCTCGTCTGTGGTTGGGTGACTTCTATTATATTTTATCTGGGTTCCACATATTCATATATAACTGTTAGATTTGCCTTGGGTCTGGACTTGATTTGTGATGTTCTTGATTCTCCTATTAGTGTTTCTACTAAGGTTTGGGAGTTGGTAGTGGTGACCTATATGTATCATTTATGCTCTGTTATGTTTATACATTTCTGGACTTGGGTAGATTTGGTTATTTTCGATATGCTGGATTTTGATATTATTTTGGGTAAGACTTGGTTGTCTCTTTATTAGGCTGTGTTAATCTGTAAATCTAAGACAATCACTCTAGAAATGCTGGGTATGGATAGACTAGAGTGGGAGGGTGTGTATAATCCTAAGCCAACAAAGATCATATCCTTTATTCGAGCTAGAAAGCTAGTGGGGAAGGGTTGTTCAGCGTTCCTAGCTCATCTTGGGGATGTTAGTGCGGAATCCCCTTTTATTGAGTTAGTCCTTGTGTTTTCTTAATTTCAGGAGGTATTTCCTATGGATCTGCTTGGTATGCCTCCGAACAGGGACATTGACTTCTGTATAGATTTAGAGCCGGGAACTCACCCAATCTCTATTCCTCCTTATTGCATGGCTCCGATAAAGTTAAGAGAACTCAAAACTCAGCTACAAGATTGTCTAGATAAGAGATTCATTCATCTAAGTGCTTTACCTTGGGGGTGCTCTGGTCTTGTTTGTGAAAAAGAAGGATGGTAGTATGATGATGTGTATAGATTACAGGTAATTGAACAAGGTTACCATATAAAATAAGTATCCCTTCCCCCCTATAGATGACCTTTTTGACCAGTTGAAGGGTGTATCATTGTTTTCCAAAATTGACTTGAGGTTAGGGTACCATCAGTTGAAAATTAGGCCTAAGGATATACCTAAAACGGCTTTCCGAACTCGTTATGGGCATTATGAGTTCTTGGTAATGTCGTTTGGGTTGATCAATGCATCGACAACCTTTATGAGTTTGATGAATGGTGTCTTCAAGTGAATTTTGGATTCCATTATGATTGTATTTATAGATGATACTTTGATTTCCTCTAAGAGTAAGGAGGAGCATATAGAGCATCTTCATATTGTTCTGGGGATTTGAGTGGACAAAAATTTTATGCTATGTTTTTGAAGTGCGAATTTTGGTCATCTTTTGTTGCTTTGTTAAGGCATGTGGTCTCAGAAAAATGAGTGATGGCGGATCCCCAAAAGATTGAGACAGTTAAAATTCTGGTCTGGCCTAGCTCTGTGACTGAGGTTAGGAGTTTTATGGGTCTTGCTAGCTATTATCGCAGGTTCATCAAGAATTTTTCTTCCATTGCTACCCACTTGAAAAGATTGACTCAGAAGGAAGTACCATTTGTGTGGTCTGACAAGTGTGAGGAGATCTTATAAAATCTCAAGACACTTCTGACTATAGCTCATATTCTCTCATTACCAGTTGAAGGTAAGGACTTCATTGTATTTTTTGATGCTTTACATTCGGGTTTAGGTGTTGGGTTGATGCAGGACAGGAATGTCATAGCTTATGCTTTGAGGAAACTAAAGCCTCATGAGAAGAACTACCCAACCCATGAATTGGAGTTGGCAGCAGTGGTATTTGCACTTAAAATCTGGAGACACTATCTCTATGGTCTAAAGTGTGAAGTGTTCACAGGCTATCACATCTTGAAACATGTGTTTACACAGAGATATTTCAATCTGATATAGAGGAGGTGGATAGAGTTGTTGAAAGATTATAACGTGACCATCCAGTACCATCCAGATAAGGCCAATGTGGTTGCAAATGCATTGAGCCGGAAGGTAGCAAGCATGTGCAGTTTGGCTTGTTTGGGGGTGTTTAAGAAACCCTTGGCTAAAGAATCAAACTCTAGAATCCAGGTTCATGTAGTTGGGCATTTAAGAAAAGGGTGGAGTGTTGGCCAGTTGAGGTTAAATCCACATTTCAGGAGGAAATCAAGGCCAAATAGTTTAAGGATATGCAATTTAACATACTCTGAAACAAGGTGGTGTCTGGGAGGCCCGAAATGGCGCACTTGATATGTGTGGGGTGCTGTGTTTTAGAGGGAGGATATGTGTCCATCGAGTTGATGACTTGGTTCAGAATGTGTTAGTTGAAGATCATGGTTCACAGTAATTGATTTTATCCAGGCATCACCAAAATGTATTGGGACTTGAGAAAACTTTATTGGTGGCCTGGGATAAAGAGGGACATAGCTAAATATGTGTCCAAGTGTCAAAATTGTCAGCAGGTGAAATATGAGCATGAAAGGCCTACAGGATTGCTTCAAAGGATGCCCATTCCTGAGTGTAAGTGGGAAAGGATAGACATGGACTTCGTGGTGGATTTCCCAAGACCTTGAGAAAGTATGATTCAATTTGGGTCATCGTGGATAGGCTGACAAAGTCAGCTCATTTTATTTCGATTAGGGTTGATTACAACTCCCAGCAATTGGCCAAAATCTACATCAAGGAGATAGTGAAGTTGCACAGGGTGGCCCTTTCCATCATTTTAGACAAAGGTATGCAGTTTACTTACATGTTTTAGGGCAAGATACACGAAGAGTTGGGCACCCAGATCACTTTTAGCACAGATTTTCATATTGAGATGGATGGTCAGTCAGAGATGATGATTCAGGTTCTAGAGGATATGCTAAGAGCATGTACGATTGACTTCGGGGGCCATTGGGATCGGTTCTTACCATTGTGTAAATTCTCATACAATAACAACTATCACTCCAGTATTGATATGGCACTGTTCGAGGCACTTTATAGGAGGGGATATAGATCTCTCATAAGATGGTTTGAGGCCGGTGATATGAATCCTTTGGGCATTTATTTGGTAAAGGAAGCTCAGGAAAAAGTGAGGGGTATCCAAACCAAGTTATTGGCAGCCTTGAGCAGGAAGAAGGAGTATGCTGATCGCAAGGTAAGGCACATGTCTTTTCAGGTTGGTGACCATGTTCTGTCGAAGGTGTCACCGATGAAAGGGTTAATGAGGTTCGGTAAGAGGGGTAAGCTTAGCCTTCGGAATACCGATCTATTTGAGATTCTCAAATGTGTGGGGCCAGTAGCTTACAAATTAGCATTACTCCCCAGTTTTTCCAGAGTCTATCCCTTTTTCTATGTATCCATGTTGAAAAGATACCATGAGGATGGAGAGTACATCATCAAATGGGATTTGATCTTATTAAACAAGGACCTTCAGTAGGAGAAAGAGCCAGTTGTTATTCTTGATCGGGATGTCTGAAACTTGAGGACAAAGGAAATTAGACCAGCGAAGGTTTAATGGAAGCATCTTCTGATTGAAGAAGCCACTTAGGAAACCGAGAAGGACATGCAGGACAAGTACCCTCACTTGTTTGAGGATTTAAGTACTACATTCTTCTCGATTTTGCTCATTTTTTCTTGTTTGATCATTTGAGGATGAACGATGGTTAAATTGGTATCTATTGTAATGACCCTTCCCATCGTTATAGGTGATCTTTTTATGCGAGAAAATAGGTTAGAAAACTTTCAGGATGGGAAGTTGAAAATTTCAGGCTAGGCTAGTCTCAGACAATATCTGAGTGAGGTGACGCCTAGGGTAATTCAGGAAAGGATTGGGTAAAATGAGTAGGCTTGAGCTAGTTTTTATATTAGCTAAAGCGTTAAGGAGTCCGTAGAACATTTTGAAAATGAATTCAGGTGAGTAGAAATCCCAATATCAAACTTGATGTGAAGAGGTTGGTCTGGAACATCAACGTTTAAAGGTGTGTTGCAAAATGTGTAAAATTAGGAGGATTCCCAAGTTTCTGAATAGTGGGTGATACGCCGTTACGGCAATGCTGCTATAGCAGGGAAATTCCTGCTATAGCAGGAGTCAAGGGCGGTCAATCCAACTATAGCAGACGATTTCCAATCCGCTACAGTGGGATAAGTCATTGTAAATATAGAAACTTCCCCAAAAATGTTCATTCTTTCTCAAGAAAATTTTGGGGAAGGGCAGAGGTGATTTGGTGCATTTTCTACTAATTTTCCACCAAGATTTTTCATAAAGGTAAGTAATTTGTTTCGCTAATCTAGTACTTTGATTTTTATACCTGAGAATCTATATTTACAAGCCTTGGAGAGGGTTTAGCAAGACCTAAGATGAAAAATCTGGTATAAGAAGGATTGTTCGGTGTAGAAACCTTGGGTTTTGTTTATAAACTATTTATTCATGATTATATTATCGTAATTCACTAGTGCTACCATAAAATTGATAATTCTAGGTGAATTATTACTGGAAAATCCCTAGGTTGGGTAGAATGCTCATGAGTTTGGCCTTGGGTTTGGGATTAAGATGTAATCTGGGAATATTTAGGCCATTTGGGTTGATTTTGTGTTATGTTATTGTTTTTAGAATAAGATCAAGCTAGATCTTCAAGAAATGGGAAGGCTCTGATCCCGTAGAGCATTCGAACTTGATTTGAGGTAGGTGATGGTTGAATTATTTCCCAAATTACGTTATGTGTGCATGTTAACTATTTATTTAGTATTACTGTATAATACGTGTTTAGGGAATAAGAGAATGAATGTGAAATGATATCTTGATGTCAATCTTATGCAATGAACTTGTCTGGAATAGTTGTTGGCTTTACAAGTGTGGGTTGTGGTTCATTATGATTGTGATTGTGCGATACATGTGACTTTCGATTGACTAGGGTACCATGCCTGGTACAAATTATCGGTTGTCTCGGGTACCACACCTGTTACGGGATATCTATTTGTTGGCTCGAGTTACCATGCCTGGTAGAGGTTCGGTGATGGTTGGCTCAGGTACCACGCCTGGTACATGTTTGATTGTCCTTCTATGGGTTGGTTCCATGAGTGAATCGGGTTTATTCATTGTGATGTACTTATTACATGTTAGTGCATGAGTGGCCAGATTGGTGTGTTTAAATGCTGTGATGGTTCTTGTGTAGACTGGGATTGCATGTTAAAGACAATAGACTATGTCCTAGGGATCCTTGGGTGGTCCGGGTTACTTGAAATGTATGTTGAATCTTATATGGGTTGTTGTGGTTCTTTGACATGTTTCATGTGGTTGTTAAGTCAGGATTGATGTCTGAGAGTCTTGCTTATATTCACTGACTGGATTATACATGTTTGTCTTGTTTTACTAAATTATAGTTATATGTTTATATTTTGTATATTTTGAGCTACGCGATGATCCTACCAGTATAGTGTTGTTTTTGTGTACTGATACTGTACTTGGTCTTCTTTTGTTGAGTACATATCATAATGCGGTGGCAGCTGCGCAACCTTAGTTGTGATATGGACTCTTTCTAAATCTAAGGGTGAGTTGTGATAACGCTCAAAATGTACTCTTCTATCAGGAGGTATCGGCGATCGTTAGAGCAAAACATATTTATAGTTCCCAACAGATGTCGGGGTCGAACCCACAAAGAATTTAGAGCTTAGCCAAGATGATTATGAAACATAGTTCACAACAAGAATGCTTAATATAAAATAGAGGGATTGGAAATCTGTCACTATTTCGCAATTTAACAATAAAATAATAAAATAAAATGGGTGTAGACAATAGAGAGGACGACTAGGGATGAGTGTCAAATGGGACTCGAACATGGGATATGATGAGTGCTTATTCATGCAAATTCAAGCTAATTGATATGGGTAACCTTGGTTTTAGGCATAGTTATTTATCTTTCGACCAACAACCATATATTCAACATTCTTGTGTCAAGCACCATTGATTCATCAATAAACAACCAAGTATTTGTTTAGGGAGGTCATACTATTTCTAGATTTAGACCCTTAAATAGGTGATTCCGTCGATTTGAGCTATTTCTAGTCTCAATCTAATGAGCCCAAGTTCCTACTAGTGATTTCACATCCGAAGCTACAATTTGCTCTTTTAAGCAAAACCACAACCAAGTAAGGAAAATCAATGTTTGCAACCACCAATTTTAGAGTTAAAATATGGTGAAATCACTAGACCCATGTCAATAAAGCAATTATAAGCAAGAATAAGCAAAACCCACACCCATTTATTAAGAACCCATAATCAACACATCCCTAGATAAGAGGTTTAACTACTCATGCTTTAGAAAAAGATATACCAATTGGGTAATTCAATTTCCCTTCCATTCAAGCTAAATAACTCAAAATACAAGCTTAATTTTGTACACAAATGGTGGTTCCAAGAAGTGGGAAGAAGGAATTGTTAGAAAGCCTCTTCTTGTTTTTAGAAAGGAAAGCTTGTTCACAAAGCTAAGAATAATTCTAGAACTTAGTTCTAGCTGAACTATTTACAACTATGCCTAAATTGGGTATATAAACATTCCCAAGACGTCACAAAATATCGGACAAAAATGCCCTTCGAGTGGTGTGCGGCGTTGTGATGTGTGCGTCGCACACCAAGCTTCAGTGATCTAGTGACTCAGCAACAAATAGGAAGCTTCATGCGAAGGGAGTGTAGTTTGCATAGAGTATTGTGTGTGTTGCACAGCGACCACACCCCTTAACAGATTCTTCAGTTGATTTTATATCCATGTGGTGGGAGGTGCGGTCCGCACCAAGCCATGTGCGTGCCGCACAAGGGCTGCATCTCTCAACAGAATCTTCATCTTGTTTGTCCACTTCACACTTCACTCCTTTTAGGCTCTTCTTGGGTCCATTTCCTTATTTTCCAACTTTGATCACAAGTATCTGCATAAACATCAATAAAGTCTACAAAAACCTCTAAATCTCATCAAAACATAGCAATAATTCATGAATAAAGGCTCAATAAGTTGGTAACTTACCAACTTATCAAACTCTCAGTCTTGAACTATTGCTTGTCCTCAAGCAAGATACTTACAAGATAAGGAATGAATTATGCCATAAACTCAATCAAAGCACAAAAGACTACTCTATTCCAACAACTAAGAAAAATAACAAACAAAAAGACTCAAAAAAAAGACTCGACTACAATGCTCATTTCAATTTAGACCACCACAATATCAAGGCAATTTATCATTTCAAACCATCTCAAAAGGCTTCATTTTCTTTCAAAATCAAGGGAAATTTGTCATTCAAGACAAGATACAAAACTTCTCAAGTCATTGGCATGGACCATCAAGGTTTGCCTCAAGATTCTCCACACAACTTGTCTCATTCATTCCTCTCAATTGAAATAGAGACTTCATGATTCAATTCGAGTGCATGATGCCACTCACCACAAGAGAAAATCCCACTCACTCTCATGTAATTCACAAAACAAAGGGATTGTCGGAGAATCAAAAAGACTCTCACTCTCTCAAGGAAGTTCAAGTGCACACGTGCCAAACCATAGGCTTTCCCTTCATGTGAATTGATACTAATTTAGGGTAGCCAAGCTCGGAATCACCAAGGACTTGTGGGTTACGATGTTGGCTAGGTCTAATGTGAGGATTTCATTTGGTTCAAGTGACTTCACTTCCCTAATGCTCTTTGTTATCAATTCAAACACCACTCACATTTTCAATTTTTTTGACTTCACCTTGTCTCTCCCTCACACGATCCAAGTTTCTCCTTTTCTAATCATAATCATTCAGAACTCCTTGTATCACCTTTTGTCTCGTAGCACCTATTCTTTCTTTTAATTTTCTTTTCTCATTTGATTGCGCTTTTTGGAGCAATTTTTTTCAATTTAGCTTAAGGTGCCACCTCGCACTTGAAGTGCATTCTTTTTCTACTCCTCATTGATCACATACACCCCCAAACTTAGGCATTTACCTATGTTGTCTTTTCATTTCCCCCTAAACATAGGCTTTTAGCCTACTTTTTTACTTTCAAGTAATTAGGTAGGATGGGTGCCAAGATAGAGATTCCAAATAGGTCAAGGTGTTAAGCAAGGTGCCAAAGAATGATCACAATCTCAAAAGGGGTTCACTAGGTTAATGTTGAGGGAAGTCATATGGGTGAAGTGGCTATCAAAAAGGGCCTAAGGTCATTTCCCAAGCTCGATCACACCTAGAATTTCGCCTTGAATCACATTCGGGGCAAGTTCTAGACGACACATTTGCACAAGAATCAAGGCATCATGCCACAAGACTTCTTTCATTAGTCTCAAAATCAATTGGGAAAAATGACTTTTGAAAAGCTATTTCGAGTTCATTACACACTCATTTGTGAATGGATCAAGCCAAAAGAAGAGTGTGCAAGTCATGACAAGAGAATGCTTTCCTCAAAAATTTATTTTCCCTTTTCCTTTTATTTTCAAAAATGTCTTGCCAAGAAAATTTTTTGGTGGGCTAATTTCGAGACAAGCATACTACATACTCAATTTAAAAATAAAACTTGGCATTTTTCCTTAAGAAAGTCACCTTTCAATCTATCATAGAAAAATACCAACCCGGTTCGACACAAAAACAAAAGAAAACAAAAATAAAAATAAAGAAAAATTTTGCTCCTTGGGAAAGAACCGCGGTATAAAGAAAACTCTCGGAATTTATTGCAAAATTTCTATTAACAATGCGATCACCAATTTGTGCGCTCATAAATCATTTGAAGAACAGGCGTAGGCCTTTAGCGCATTTGCAAAGAATGGGTAGTAAGACAATGGGGCGTGTAAGACTAACCCGGCAACACAATCATCAATAATAAAAAAAATCAAGTTTGACAAGGGCACAATTAAGCTCAAAAACAAAAACATAACATAATGGCCCGACAAGGGCAACATCATCACAATCATCTAAATGTGCCCGACAAGGGACAAATAAAATCTAGCAGGGAACTAAAAATGTCTCAAGCACAATCACGGGAAACCAAAAGCAATAATAATAAATAGCACCCCTCCCATCAAAAGAAGCATTGCCCTCAATGCCATAAGATCAAATAGGGAAAGAAAGGGCAACTCCCTGGAGGACTATGCCTCATAATCAGCAGACTGTCCACTAGGGCTGGCTCCACCCTTTCGGGAGTGCACAGTCACTGCAGAATTTCTAAGGGCCTGCTGAAAGTATGGATCCCGATCATCCTCATCAAGTAATGTATCCACATAACCGGGTAGCTCCTCCTCCTCTTTCACTAGGGATGCAAGCAAGTTGTCTATAGAACCATGAATGGTACGAGGTGGTGGTAAGGTGCTTAAGTCTACTCTATCATCGGTTCCTTACCATTTGCCTTGTCGAGGTCCTTCCAGAGTCTTTTGACAGATCCCTCAATAACGTCCACCCTTTTGCATAGATTGTACACTCTATCCACAACTCCATTGATGGCTCTCTTGATTGCCCTATAAATTAACCCAGGTAGATTATTTGTCAAGTCATTCAATTGCCTCTAATGGTTGTATGTTTTGTCAACCATATCTTGGAGGCCTCTCTTGGTTAACGGTCCTCTAGGTGTAGTGGGGGTGGGTGTAGGCACCTTTGAAGCACTAGGAAGGGAAGAGGGAGCATCCGCTTCAGCAGCTGAACCATCAATTTCATCCTCCACCAACGTTTCTACCCTACGCCTTTTAAAATGAGGGGCATACCTGTCTATTTTCCTATCAAGATCCAACACACCAACTGCATGAGTTGGATTATCATAGCTGAAATAAGGAACATCAGTGTTTGCACACAGTTTACTGATTAGCACTAGAAAGGGAAATTCCTCACAACTCCTACGAGCCTTTCTTTCTATCACTAATGCAATTACCTCGCCATCATTGATGTGGTCACCCACCTTGATTGAAGCTACCAGGATGGTTCCATCATGGGTAACCTTTTGGTCATTTTGAGAAGGCATGAAATGAGATCGAACTTATACCAAGGAGTGCCTCAAAATATAGAGTCTGGCATGGGATTTCACCCTCAAAGTGGCCAAAAGATATGTGTCACAAGCAATGATCGGGGCAGCCCAGTCTAGAGGTTTGTTCTTGGCATGTAGTTTGGCTATTAGTTTAAGGGCTGGTTCGATTGGAGTGCTCCAATAGATAGCATTAATTGTAGCTGGGGTGATCCAGACTTCTTTATCCCGGATAATGATAGACTCTAATGCAGGGAAAGGTTCACAACCTCTTTTATAGCCTTTAGCATCTTGCATAGCATGGTATGAGGCAAAGAATTCCCGGACTAGCCCCTTGTAATAGTTTTTGAGCACCTCTTGAAATGGTTGCCACTGACGGTTGGCAAACTGAGTTGGGATGTTTGGCAGATTATCCCCCACTTCATCCAGGTTAGAGCTTTGCTTTGTGTTAAAGTACGTACCCATGTCATGATCATAAATTGCCTTCATCCCCTTCACTCAAAACCGAACTCTCTCCTCCTCTTAGACTTGGGTGCGGTAAAATGGACTTTCTTCTTTCCTTTTGAGGTTAGATTGGAGGAGGGGGGAGTTGTTGGCCTTCACGAACTCCTATCAACATTTCCCCTGATAGAAGACATGTTCTGCATATGGAGATTGTGAGCCAAAAGATAACAAAATAAAATCTTTTTGTATTTTTATCATATGTGGAGGAAAAAGATCAAAAAGAAGTTAACAACTAAAAAGTACGGAATGCAAAAGAGTAGAAAAATAAAAGAGGTGACTCTTGGCTCATGCAGACCTCATGCGGACCGCACCATACAGGGTGCACATCGCATGAGGCATGGCATGATCTAATAAAAATCTTCAGTAGTTTCAGCTCAGGTGTGCAAAGCTGGTGTAAACCGCACCAACCAGGATGCGCGTTGCACCAACCACCGCACATCAAAATAGTGAACTGGCCATCTCTCTTCATATGGTGCGATGCCTTGTGAATTTCGCACATTAAGATCTACGCATCACATGCGAAACACATAAAGGAACAATTGGATTTTTTTGGTTTCTTGTGTTGTTGTAAATCACGTATGTGATTTGTAGAGCAAGATTTGCACGAAGAACTTAGCACCACACAATAAACCATGAGTATAATAATGGGGGCAAGGGGTATCATGACCATACAATCGTCCGGGTACTCAGACTTCCTCAGACATCCATTGAAAACCCTTCAAGCAAAGGAAAACTCAATGATTTCCCTTAAGAAGGATGTTACCACGTCTATCATCGGGAACATCAATCCTTCAATCACTCAATTGGGCACACAATTATCAACAATAATTATCACCTCTTTGCACAAGATCATACGCCCAATACATATTCAACACAGGGGTATACAATTAGCAACAATTTTCAGCCCAAACAACAATATTCGAACAAACCTCATAAAAATGATGATTTTCCCTTAAGAAAGACGTCACCCATTCGATCATAGCGCCAAACCATACATCAATCAGAAGTGGGTTACTCAGACTTCACCCCAAATATAAATTTCAAGGATCAAAATCACTACCAATCAACATGCATTATCAAAAGTCAAGTTCTACCAAGTTGATCCTAAGCTAAATTCATAACACAATTCAAAATTGGGGACCCAAAAATTTTGGATCTCACCCAAAATCAACATAGCAATTCTATTAAGCATGCTTCATATTATTTCGGTTGACCAATGTGTTGGTAACCTTCACGAGCTTGATGAATGATGTTTGCAAGTCATTCTTGGATTCCTTTGTTATAGTATTTATTGATGATATTTTTAATTACTCCAAGAGCAAGGAGGAAAATGCAAATCATCTTCGTATTGTCTTGGGAATTTTGAAGGAGAAACAATTGTATGCAAAGTTTTTGTAATGCAAGTTTTGGTTATCTTTGGTTACTTTCTTAGGGCATGTGGTCTCAGAAAAGGGGGTGATGGTAGATCCCCAGAAGATTGAGGCAGTTAAGAGTTTGATTCGACCTAGCTTTTTGACTAAGGTTAGAAGCTTGATGGGTCTTGCTAGCTACTATCGTAGGTTTGTCAAGAATTTTGCTTCTATTGCTACCCACTTGACAAGGTTGAATCAGAAATAGGTGCCATTTGTTTGGTCTGATAAGTGTGAGGAGAGCTTCCAAAAGCTCAAAACACTTTTGACTACAACCCCTTATCTCTCATTGAAGGTTGAAGGTAAGGATTTTGTTGTATTTTGTGATACTTCACACTCGAGTTTGGGTGTTGTGTTGATGCAGGAAAGGAATGTCATAACTTATGCTTTGAGGCAATTGAATCCCCATTAAAATAATTACCCGACTCAGTATTTGGAGTTTGCAGCGGTGGTGTTTGCACTTAATATCTGGAGGCACTACTTCTATGGTGTCAAGTGTGAGGTATTCACAGAAAATCATAGCCTACAACATGTGTTTACACCAAGGGATCTAAATCTGAGGCAGAGGCGATAGATAGAATTGTTGAAAGATTATTATGTGACCATCCAGTATCATCTAAGTAAGGCCAATGTTGTGGCATACACATTGAGATGGAAAGCGATGAGTGTGGGTAGTTTGGCTTGTTTAGGGGTGTCGAAGAGACCCTTGGATAGGGAGTTCGAAACTCTAGCATTTAAGTTCATGCAGTTTGGGGTTTTCAAAAAGGGTGGAATGTTGGCTCGTATTAAGGTGAAATCAACATTTCTGGATAAGATTAAGGCCAAACAATTTGAGGATGTGGAACTGAATAAACTCCAGAACAAGGTGGTGTCTTGTCAGGCTTCACATGTCGCACTTGATTCATGTGGAGTGTTGTGGTTTAGAGGGTGGTTATGTGTTCCTCGGGTTAGTGAATTGGTTGAAAATGTGTTAGTTGAAGCTCATGGTTTGCGATATTCTTTTCATTCGGGTGTAACAAAAATGTATCAGGACTTAAGGCAGCTTTATTGGTATCTTGGGATGAAGAAGGATATAATGGAATATGTGTCCAACTGCCATAATTGTCAACAGGTAAAGTACGAATATCAAAGGCCTATGGGTTTTCTTCAAGGGATGCCTATTCTTGAATGGAAGTGGGAAAGGATGGCTATGGACTTCGTGGTGGGTCTTCCTAAGACCTTGGGAAAGTATGACTCAATTTGGGTCATAGTGGATAAACTGACTAAATCAGCCCATTTTATTGTAGTTAGGGTGGATTACATTTTTAAGCAGTTGCCCAAGATCTATGTTAAGGAGATAGTGAGATTGTATGGGTGCCACTTTCCATCATTTCAGACAGAGGTACGCTGTTTACTTCTAAATTATGAGGCAGGTTGCACGAAGAGTTAGGCACTCAACTCACTTTTCGCACAACCTTTTATCCTTAGACTTTGGACAGTCAGAGAGGATGATTAAGATGCTTGAGGACATGTTGAGGGCATGTGTAATTGACTTCTGAGGCCATTGGGATCAGTTCTTACCATTGTGTGAATTCTCATACAACAACAGTTATCACTCCAGTATTGACATGCCAATGTTTGAGGCACTCTATGGGAGGGGATAAAGATCGCCTATAGGATGGTTCGAGGCAGATAATTTGAAGAATTTGTGTAACACCTCGGAATTCAAACCAGCATTTAAAACCCAGAACTCAGAAAAACTCAAAAAAAATCATTTGTCAGACAAGCCCCACGGGCTGACCCATGGGCGTCGTGGACATGACGGCCATCGGGATCCCCGTGGGAAAACCCAGAAGCTCTACCATCCAACTCCATCAAGAGAGGGGTCCCCACTGGCATCAGAGGTCCAACGGGCCATGGGGTAGCCCGTGGAAAACTGCCAGAGCCCCATCCAAAGTCTGCTCAGCCCCGATGGGCTATCACCACGGCCATCATGGACGCGATGGGTTATGGAAGACATCGTATGAACTGTCCAGAGGGACAGACCAGTCTATCCTATTCCAACGCCTTGGCTGACGGGCCATCTCAAGTTCAACGCGTCAGGCGGCCCATCTGGAGAGGGATTTTCTGCAAATTTTGTTTTAAGTTGGGGGCATTTTTGTCTTTACCCAATTCTTTTAACTTTGATCCTAAGTTGTTTTAGGAGTAATTAAAGGATTTTTACTCTTTTTCCCTCATTACTCCTAAACTAAATTTACACTCAGCAGTTTCAAACAAGAAAAGAAATGTTTCCTCTCAAGAACAAGTAAAGAGGGTTTCCTTCAAGCTCAGCCCCAAATCCAAAGGTTCAACCGTATAATCTTCTTCCAGGTATGTGGAATTTCATCAGTGGGTTCCTTTCACCCATTTAGTCCCTAGACTCAGTTTAGTTCTCCATTTTTCAACTAGTTCTTCATACCTAGGATTCCTAATCTTCATCAAATCAGTGCAATTCAGATTTTATTGCTTGTATGATATTATTACATGTTTTCTTGGGAACCTAGGATTAGTCGTATGTACAGAGTTCAGTAAATCCTAGAATGTGTTAATTCCAGTACTCATAATTTATACTTGCTAGGCAGATGATTTAGTAAATTATGCTTCAGAATTAGAATGCTATCAATTTTAGTATCATGTTATTGCATTATTAGATAATTATCAGTATTTGAGCTATTCAGCATTTCAGTTGCATTCAGTGCTTAAGTATTTAGTTGGGATTAGACTTAGCACCGAGTGGACAAAGGGATAAAGGCTCATCCATCAGTTTAGGTTTAGACCTTTATTAGTAGTGCCGAAGTCCCAGAACTACGGTGCCACCGTAGGTTCTAAAGGGGTCCCCCGTCAGATTAGGCATGACACCCTTGTCCCTTGCGGATGTCAGTTTAGTGGATCCACGTCAGATTAGTTTGTACCCTTGGCAAGGTATGAACACCCTTCCATCCAGGGTTACACCACAGCTAGCTCAGCTTGGGTTATGTCGGTTAATAGTAGCTCCCACAGTCAGACTCATCATTGCATTGACCATGTATTCAGTTATTCGGTTCAGGTCATCATGTTATGATATTCATGTTCAGTTACTTGGTCATTACATACAGTTACTCTTCAGTTCATGTTTCAGTATACACTACTATATCAATATCCATTTTTTACAGCTTTGGTTATATCTTGCATGCTCGGTACATCCGAATTACTGACGCATACTTTTGTTCTACATTATTTTATGATGTAGGTTCAGGCGCTCAGCATACAGACCATGCTTAGCCCGATTTTCGGTCCTTACTCAGTAGCTCAGTGGTGAGTCCTCCTAGATTCAAGGACTATAGTTAGATTTGATTACTTCGGTATTGATAATTTAGTTTTAGACTTTCAGAGTTAGCTGGGGGCTTGTCCCAGCAACTCACTTCAGTTAGAGGCTTTCAGACATAGACTAGAATTAGCTTTTGAGTATTTCAGTTTACTTTCAGACATAACACATTTTCATATATCTTTATATATATTCAGACATGTTTGGGTTTCTTTCCCATCTAATGTATGTGAATGCTTCAGTTTTCTGCACAGATGAATTTTTATCAGAAATTATCTAGACATGCCAGGCCATGGGTTAACTTGGGGTCACTTGTGACACTAAGCACCGTGTTACGTCTAGGGGGTAGCCTCGGGGCGTGACACTTTGGGCACTGATTTGGTGAAGGAAGCTCAGGAAAAAGTGAGAGGTATCCAAACCAAATTGTTAGCATCCCAGAGCAAGAAAAAGGAGTATGTAGACTACTAGGTAAGGGACATGTCATTTTAGGTTGGTGAACAGGTTCTATTGAAGGTGTCACCTATGAAAGGGGTCATGAGGTTTGGAAAGAAGGGTAAGCTTAGCCCTTGGTATATTGGTCCATTTGAGATTCTCAAAGATATGGGGATAGTAGCATACAGGTTGGCATTATCGCCCAACTTGTTTGGAGTCCATACGATATTCCATGTATCCATTCAGAAGAGATACCAAGGGGATGGGGATTACATCATCAATTGGGATTCTGTCTTGCTAGATAAGGATTTTAAATATAAGGAGGAGCCAGTTGCCATTCTTGATTGGGATATACAAAAGTTGAAGAAAAAGGAGATTAGATCGATAAAGGTTCAATGGAAGCATCATCCGATTGAAGAAGCCACTTGGAAAATTGAGAAGGACATGCAGGACAATTACCCTCACTTGTTTGAGGATTCAGGTACTACTTCTTTCTTGACTTAGCTTATTTTTCTTGTTTGATCATTCAAGGATAAATGATGGATAAATTGGTATTTGTTGTAAAGACCCTTTCTGTCATTATGGGTGAGCTAATTGTGCGAGAATTGATGTTGGAAATTTTCTAAAAATGGAAGTTAAAAATTTTTAGGCTAGGCTAGTCTTGGATGAAATCTTATTAAGGTATAGACTAGCGCAATCCGGGAAGGAATTGGGTGAATTTATTAATTCTTAGCTTGTTTTTATGTTAGCTAAGGTGATAAGGAATCTGTAGGACTTTTTGAAAGTGAATTCGGGTGAGTAAAACTCTCAATATCGAACTTGACATAAAGGGATTTGTCTGGGATGTCATGGCTTGAGGGTGTGTTATGAACAAGGCAAAACTGAGAGATTTTCTGAGTTTCTGCCTCGCCACACCCGCTATAGCGGGTGGCAAGCCACTACCACGATACCTCTATAGTGGAGAAATTCCCACTGTAGCAGAAATCAGAGTCGGTCAACTCTATTAGAGCGGGATGTTTTTGCTACGATAATACCGCTATAGAGGCATTGGGTCGCTATAGTGGAATTAATCATTGTTAATGTAGAAACTTTCCCAAAAACATTCATTATTTCTCAAAAATGTTTTGGTGGAGGCAGAGGCGATTTGGGGTGATTTCCATTGTTTTTCCACCAGAATTCTTTGTTAAGGTAAGTCTTATATCCCCATAAACTAACACTTTAATTCCTATATCTTAGAATTGTTAGTTACAGGCTTTGGGGAGGGTTTAGCTTGACCTAAGCTGAAACATCTGGTGTATGAGGGATTATGGGGTATAAAAACCTTGGGTTATGATTATAAGTTGTTTATTCATGATTTCATTACCATAATTCAGTAGTGTAACCATAGAATTAGTAGTTTTAGGTGAATTATTGTTTGGCAGACCCTAGGATGGGTGGAATGATCATGAATTTGGTATGTGGGTTCGTTATTAGGCTGTAATCTGTGCTATTTGAGATCATGAGTTGAAATATTGTTTGCATTTCTATTTTTAGACCACAATCAAGTCGAGGTTGCAAAAAAAGGCAAAGCTCAGGTTCGATAGAGCATTCCAGGCTTGGATTGATATAGGTGATGGTTACATGTAACCCAAATTGTGTTATGTGTGTATAATAATTGTCTCAGTAGTATTACTTGCACAATACTTGTTCAGGGAAAAAGGCAATGATTATTAAATGATGTCCTAAGTGTTAATCACATACAATGAGTTTGTTGTGGAAATTTGTTGGTTTTACAAGTGTTATATGTTATCATTGGGATTGTGATTGTTGTGATACCTATGCACATTGGTTGGCTGAGGTACCACACCTGGTACAGTTCTATTATTCATTGGTTGGCTGGGGTACCACGCCTGATATAAATTTATTCATGATTGGCTTGGGTACTATGCTGGTACAGTACATGAACAAGAGCTCGTCCTCTACAGGACATGACTAGTGGGAAACTATAAGACCCTTAGCATGTGTGTACAAGTTTACTTGTTATTCATCCGTGTTGGTTCCTTGAGCGAACCGGGCTTATCTATTTGTTGATGTTTATTCATATGTGTTGGTTCATTTATAGGACCGGGATTTATTACTACTTGACATACATGTTGGTCCTTGAGTGGCTGGGTTGGTGTGTTTACGTGCTAAGGTGGTTTCTTATGTAAATCGGGGTTACATGTTAAGTGCCATAGATGATGTTCTAGGGATCCTGGGATGGTACGGGTTACTTGCAAGATGTTACATATTTATATGTGGTCAATTTACTTGTGGAATTAGACATGACTTATACGGTTATTGAGTGGGAGTGTTATTGGTAGTCATTTGACTTGGCTTGTTTCATGTTTGACTGGTTGTACTATGGTACTACTATATGTTCACCTTTCGTATTTTAAAGTTGGCTGATGATCCAACCGATACACCATTGTTTCTTGTGTACTGTATTGCACTTGCTCTTATTTTATTTCGTACTGGGCATATTCCTGCGGCTTCTTCGAGATCTTAGCTGTGAGTCAGGCGATTTCCGAATTCAAGGGTGAGCTGCATTTTTTGGGTTACCATGAATTCTTCAGTTATTCCTAGTCCATTGTTCAGACATAAACTATTCTTGTTTTTGGGGTTGCATCCCCTTCTTTCAGAAATGTAGTAGAGAGTTTTGGTACTACGACTTTCAAATTTTAGGGGTTTAATTTCCGCAAGATATATTTGTTTCTTTTGAAACTAAAATTACTGGTTTGCTTAATGAAGAATGCTTAGTTGTCAAATCTTTTGATTAAGTGTTGGGTTGGTTTTTAGTTCTCTCACTGAGAATTTAATGTGAGTGTCACTCGTGGTGGTTTAGGTCGTGATAGGAATATTCTACTTTGACAATGAACCTTTTATTGTAAGGCTCTGGAGTCTAGACATGGACTTCTCTAAAGAGGAATTACACATGGTTCCAATTTGGATAAAGCTCCCAGGATTAGATTTCCAAGTACTGGAGCCCTAAGTGGCTAAGTAAAATTGGTAATTTGATTGGGAAGCCTTTAATGGTAGACCAAAGTACTGAGACGAAAGCAGGACTAAATTTTGCAAGGCTTATGGTGGAGGTTGGTATAGATGGATGCTAAGTTGCTTGAAAGTGTCACATTCAACAATGATAAGGAGATATTATTAGAAAAAAAGGTGAGCTATGAATTCATACCCATCTTGTGCAAATATTGCAAAATGTATGAGCACTCTGATGATGTTTGCAGCAAGAAGATGGCACCAAAAGCTGGAACCAAGCCAATAGCACAAGTGCATGTTGAGGTGACTGTGCAATCTGCTGAGGAGTTGACTAAGGAGCATGATCTAACTGGAAGTGTTCCAATAGCTGAGAAGTCCTCATAGGCTTCAACTCTTCTTAATAGCCCTTTAGGCAACGTGAATATAGCCCCTAAGGCACTGTTCGTATCTCTACAGCTAACTGTAACAGCCCCGAGGGCAACAACAAATAATCAAATGGCCCAAAGAAAAGCAATATAGATATAAGCTACCTATACGAATAATCTCTAAGTTGTACCTATGTACGGAGTCGCTATCAGTATAATACACGCCCCAACAGGGGATGAATTTATCTAATTGGGGCTGCTAGCATAATCAACTATGGTTACGAGCAACTAGTTCACAACCCACTAGCCGTATCATTCTTAAGCTCTTAAGGAATCATGACAAAAGCGGGATGGTCTTAACAATTTTTTCCCATTGACTCCTAGAGGGATAACACCAACCAAAATTTTCTATGAACGACTCTACGGAGGCACGCTAGACTCGAAGTCTATAGCAGCTATAACCAATTACATTTCTTATGTTTTGAGCATTGTCTACGCCTCAAAAATCATTCCCAACTAGACCCAAGGAACTATACGATAAGAATTTCAACTTAGACAAATCTCTTCCCCTAAGGGTCACACATACTAAATTAGATTTCGTGCAAGGTAATCACGCCAACACACATAATTACAAAGGCAATCACACATAACTTTGCAAGCAAATAGTAAACTCACAACCTATCGGAGTGTACATTTTCTTATTCACAACTAGATAAAGAATTTGCATAAAGCAAATATGAGTTCCCGAGAAAGACTTACTACGATAACACAAGATAAAAAAAAAACCCAATTAAGATGTCTATGGGTAGTTCTCCGGTAGTACACCATAATAGGAATACACAACACACTTATCCAAAAGCTCTACAAATAGCTTTTTAAAAATACGCTAAATTTGAAATATTTAGAATCAATGAATCATGCCAAAAGAGAAATGAATAATCATTGCGTACTTCGAATCCGGGCTTAAATAAATAGACGGAAATGATTTATCCTTTGCTCTTCTCTCAATATACCGTACTACTTCAAAATGGTCTACTACTTTTCCTTAGCGTGCAGATATGAGTTTCTGCAAACTCTCAAATGTTGGTAAGTTTCCAGGAGAAAAGGTTACCCTTGAAATTCTTATACACATATGCACATATTCACTAATGGGAGGGTGGAGAATTCTTATACACATATGCACATATACACTAATGGGAGGGTGGAGAAGCTAGTTAGGTGAAGGATGTGTGAAGCTTTTTATATACTAAATTTACTCAGAAATCCATTTGCCCGCTACATACAGTGATCTTCATATGTTTTATGCTTATCACTTATCAATTAAATAGGTGCTTAATTTTGTTGTCCCCCCCCCCCCCCCCCCCATTTTACCACGTGGGGTTAGAGGTGGGAACCCCCTTTATTTATTTCATCTCATTTTATACACATTCGGACATTGAGTAGGCTCGTGATAAAATAAATATAATATTTTAAATATATCACAATTAATGGAAAATCATTTCGAATAGAGCCTACCTCATATAATCTAATGATGAATTTTCAACATAACTAGACTTACTATCTCTATTAAAATATTAATAAATTATAAGACTCTTATAAAATAAATACATACACAAATATATCGCAACTAAAGATATTTTTTCTAATAAATATTCAAGAAATGTTAAGAAGGCAATAAAAATATAACTTTTTAGCAAATTCTAATTTAGATTAAATATTTTCGAACATGTACGGTGTTAATAAAATTCTCTAATTAAGGCTCGTAAGTCTTAGACACGGGACGAAGCATCCCCTTAAACACCTTGGGTGTTACAAAAACCCCATTTATGGTATCACAATATAAAATCATCACAATAAATATTTCAACACAATATTTTGCCCAACGCATAACATACTTTACACATTAAACAGCCACCAAAGCTAAGTTTGAGAAAAGTAAGTCATAACATATCTTGAAGTCGAACCGCAAGCCACCAACAGTCACACTACAACCTTCTTTTTTTGAATACGAGTCCATTAATACCCATATCTTAGCATCAAAATATGAGTAAAAAAGTCAATTTTCGAAAATCGACAACGAAACTGGAAAATTCTTTTGATATCATTTTACCCATAAGATAACAAACTAAAATATAAAAAATGGAGCTCAAATCGGACCTCAAATTTTCAACTTAAACTCTCATAAATTTTGTAGAAAATGTCTTTATACGCAGTAATTCGATGAAATCAACTATAAATTATTGGGAAATTATCAAAAGGGAGGTTAGAATCTTACCCCTACGAATAATCCTAAAAAAATCTCTAAAAATCTCCCCAATCCGAGCTCAAAATCCCCAAAAATTTAAATTTGAAGTCTAGCTTCAAAAGAGGGAATAAAAAAACTGCCAGGTAACTTTTCTCTTTGCGAACACAATCTGACCAGATCTGTATGGATCACGATCACAGGATCCCCATCGCGATTGTGATGAAGAATCCCAAACCCAGCCCGGACCACAACCCTTCGTGAACGCAATCCCCTGGTTTTGATTAGGAGAATCAATTTCGCAGCCACTTTGCAATTGTGGTGGTCCTCCTATGAACGCGAAGAAGGACTACTGCACCAACTGATAGCAAAACCAAAAATTAGCCAACTTTCAGAATGGACCGCTGAAACTCCAAAATTTAAAACTTTCATGAAACACATCTGATCACCTCAAGAATTGTACCACCCATCCACGCAAGTCATAACCATCAATACAAGGCTATGGAAAGGGTTAAAAAGGGGAAAGAAGAAAAAATCTCAAAATGACCTTGAGGGTCTTTATATTTCAATACTAAAACACATATTTGTACTCGAACATAAAGAGATAGAACATACTTGAAACCTCAAAAAGTTAGGGATATCTATCTCCATGTCCAATTTTGTCTCCCAAGTGACCTCTTCCATCGGACGATGTTTCTATTGCACCTACATAGAAGCTATCTCCTTGGATATGAACTTGCAAACCTACCTATCCAATATAGCTATAGGCGCCTCCTCAAATTACAAAATCCTAATCATCTGTACTGCGCCTATTGAAACACATTTGAACTATCTGAATTATATCTTTTCAACATAGTCACATGAAACACAGGATGAGCATCTGAAGACCTAGAGGTAAGGCTAACTCATAATTCACCTGAAAGATGCGTTATAGAACTCAAAAGGACCAATAAAACTAAGGCTGAGCTTACCCTTCTTCTCGAATCTCATTAATCCCTTCAGTGCTGATATCTTTGGCAAAACCTTCTCTTGAATCATGAATGCTAAATCATGAACCTTTCGGTCGTCATAACTCTTTTGCTTGTGCTGATTTGTAGGAAGTTGCTCCTGGATCAAATTCACTTTTCCAAGGAATCCCTTAACATATCCATTCCCCAAGACCTAACATCAAATGCATAAAACTAACCTACTGGAGATCTACACCTTCTACTGTATAAAGCCTCAAACTGTGTTATATTGATGTTGGAATGAAAGTTGTTATTTTAGGCAAACTCATGTAAAGCTAAAAACTGATCCTATTGACCACTAAAATAAATAACACATGCATGTAGCATATCCTCAAGGACATGTATAGTCCTATCTGACTGACCATCAACCTGTGGGTGAAATGTTGTACTAAGCTCAACTCGGAAACCCAATTCCTTTTTCATAAGCCTCCAAAAATGAGATGTGACCTAAGTACCTCTACCAGATATGATGGAAATAGGCTCCCCATAAAAATGAAATATATCTTAGATTTAAATTTGATCCAAACTCTTTGAATTGTTCATTTTTTGAACTGGTATGAAATGAGCAAAATTGGTCAATCTATCCACAATGACCTAAGTAGCATCAAATTTCCTCAATGTCTAAGTTAAGCCTACCACAAAGTCCACAGCTATCCGTTCCCACTACTAATTAGTTATAGGTACCATTATGAATCATTCATCCGGGTCTTTGGTGCTCATACTTTACTTGCTAGCAGTTGAAACACTTAGGCACATAATACACGATATCTCTATTTATTCTACATCACCAATAGTAATGGTTCAAGTAATGATACATCTTCTCCGCCTACTACATAGTCAATATGGTAAGTCACTGACTCTAGGAATACAAACACGACCCTTAATTCTCAAAACACCAACCGGATACAACACTGCCTCTCTAGTTTCACCCTCCAACAACTTGTCTCGAATTAACCTTGACTTTTCATTTTCAAACTATTGAGCCTTAATCTTCTCCAAAAGCATAGACTGAGCCTCCACAAAAGTAAGAACTCTTCCGGGCTCAAATATATCAAGTCTCCCAAATTGGTTGGCTAAGCACTAAATGACCAAAGCCAAAGGATGATTCTGAGCTAATAACAATGCAAGGCTACCCATGTTCACTGCCTTTCTACTCCAGGAATCTGCTGCCACATTAGCCTTTCCCTGGTAATAAAGAATCATCATATCATAGTTCATAAGTAAATCCATCCACCTACGATGCCTCGAATTGAGATATTTTTTGTAAAAGAAATACTGTAGGTTACGATGATATGTGAAGATCTCAAAATAAATGTCATAAAGGTAATGCCTTCAAATCTTCAAAGCAAAGATTACTGCTACCAACTCCAAATCATGAGTGGGGTAGTTTTTCTCATCAACCTTCAGCTACCTAGAAGTGTATACAATAATCTTTCCTTGCTGCATCAACACACACCCAAGGACAATCTTGAAAGCATCATAATCACAGTAAAGCCCTCACCTTCTACCACTCAACACTTAGTGAAATCTAATAGCTCAAAACAAGTTGCATTAAAGTAAATGATCATTCACAACCTCAAAATACTAACATAATAAGAATCTTGCAAAAAAATCTCCCTAGAATCTAAAAGTCATCGTACCAAACATTCTACCAAAAGTCTAGAATACGGGGATGCATCCCTAAAAATAAGAGAATCCAGGTATGAAACAAGGGACCAAAAATATACTGGATGAAACCATGGTAGTCAAAAGAGTAGCTCATCCTTGGGATCTGAAATCGCCGGAACTACAATTGAGGTCGCGTGTCAGCTGCTGGAAGATGTTCTATATTCACAAAAAGAAAAGCAAGTGCAGAATCAGTACACAACTACTGTGTACGAGTAGGATCATCGACTAGCTCCAATAAACAAGATATGAACAATAAACTAAAGCATAGTAAAGTAAGGAAAACATGTAATAGAAGCTAGCAATAAAACTAGACTCTAAGTTTTTCCTCTAGCTTACCAATCGCATGTAATAGGTCTGACAACCATTGCACAATACACTATGACAATAACATATACCCCTTTCAAATAACCCTGGCCAAGTATGAATCCCTAATATAATACCTAAGTGTTCAACATGCAATCCCGGTCTATACTATGACCAATCCCACAGTTACGTACAACCACCCGGCCTCTCAAGGACCATCATGCAACAATCACATATCAAGAATACAGCTCGGTCCACTCATAGAACCATCGTCAGAATACAATCAATGCAAGTACAATCAAACCCATACCAGGTGTAGAATCCAAGCCAACCGATATAAAACCTATACCAGGTGTGGTACCCAAGCGAACCGATAAAATTTCCGTATCAGGCATGGTACCCAAAGCCAATCAATATGTAACCTATACCAGTCGTGGTACCCGAGCTAACTGAAAGTCACATACAATCCAACAAGTCAATAAATCATGAACAACATCACACTTGTAAGCCAACAAGCAACCAAACAGTTCATTTTACATAATTGACACAGGATATCTAGACATTCATAATCCCATTTCCTATGCATGCAAACTCATACAATACTAAGCGATAGTACCAGAACACATGTTGCATATTGGAAAAAATAGTAACCATCACCTACCTCGAATTGCTTTTGGGAAACTTTACTGGACTGGAGCCTTCTCATTTTCTTTAGCTTTAGCTTGCTCTTGGTCTAAACACAATTACAAGAACCTACAATCAATTTACTAGCCTAAAATACCCAGATTATACAAAATCCAAATCCCCAGGCCAAAATTATAATCATTCAACCCATTCCCAGGCTTTCCCACCACTAATTCATCCTAAACTACCATTTTAATGGTTTTATATAGTGAATTATAACGAACAGATCATAACCCAGCAATAATATTCAGGACCCAAGAAATTAACACCCTAGAATCCCCCTTTTCCCCCGGATTCTACCTTCTTAGGTTAACCCAAACCTTCTCCCAAACCTGCAGTTAACTATTCTACTGCGTAGGAAACATAATATTAAGTTAGGGAAGAAAAATCCTTACCTTTGGGACAAAAGAAATGGTGAAAAACAGAGTTGAAATCACTCAAATTGCCCTTGCATTTCTCCAAAACGTTCTTGAGGAAAAACTGAACATTTTGGGGAAGTTTTTGCATTAAAACCTGACTCATTTTTCTATAGCGGTCCGTACACTGCTATAGCTTCAACACCTTAGCGGAACCGACCGCTATGGCAGTGCTGACCGTTATTGACTTCCGCTATAGAAGAAATTATTTGGCTATAACAGTGGCCGCAGTAGCGCTGTGTCAACCGAATAGATTCTAGGAAAATCCCTCAAATGTGTCAATTTTACAACACACTTTAAATCCTTACATTCTGGAACAACCCCTTCACATCAACCTTAATACCGGGAGTTCTACTTACATGAATTCGTTTTCAAAAAGTCCCTCGAACTCCATAATATCTTAGCTAACGAAAAAACTATCTCAATACAAGATACATTATCTAATTCTCACTCGGATTGCCTTAGATCATACCTTGCTCCAAAATTGACCGAGACTAGCCTAGCCAAAAATTTCCAACTCCCAAACCCGGAAGTTTTCTAATCTAAAAGTTGGCACAGAAGGTTTACCCGTAACGACGGACCCAATCGTTACAGAAGGTCATTTAATAAATTAATATGGAAGATATCTCGAGAAATAGGTCAGCAAATTATTAGGGGGGGAAACCATTAGAATCTTTTTTCTTTACGAGAGGAGGGTATTAAGGGTTGGAATTTTGAGATGGTCATTTAATTATTATTTCTTCCCGTGTTATTTTATATTATAAATATTTTTCTTTTGCTTGTCTATTTTAGCAAATTGAGAGAAAATTATTATTTTCTTTCACTAAGATCCTTATCATTAAATAACTATTTTTCCACGTTTTATTTTATTTGGCCTTTATACTAAATATAATTATTTTTACTTTTCCATTTTAATCAATCAAGAGAAATTTATCATTTTTTTTCAATACTATCCTTATCATTAATTAACTATGTAAAGTACCAGTGATCAGATTTCAATTTTCAAAGCGTAAGTAATAAGGTTAATTTAATAAATTAAGCCTCTAATAAATAATTTTTAAGGGGAGTGTTAAGTCAACATGGGTCAAGTAATATAAAACGAATGAAGAAGACAAAGTACTAATAGTCAAATTTAATTTTTTAAAGATTAATTTAGTAAATTAAATATCTAATAAATATTTTCTTAAGGAGAGTGTCAAGTCAACACGAGTTAAGTAATTAAAAAAGAGGAACTTTCATAAACCACACTAGTGTAGGTGTTAATTACTCAACATACCAATAGTTTCAATAATTACATGTTTTGTTAGATACACTGTATTTGTCTCTAGATACATGTATCTGATAAATGTCTCTCATATCTCTCCTCTCTCGCTAGCCTATCCTCTCTCGCTCACCTCTCTCCTCTCTCGCCCACCTCTCTCCTCTCTCGCCCACCTCTCTCCTCTCTCGCTCATCTCTCTCCCTCTCTCTTCCCTCTACTTCTTTGTATCTAGTCTATCTGTGATGTATCTAGTGTATAGATACATACTTACTTAGTGTATCTGTGCACTATGCATAGATATATATTTTTGCACTGTGGACTAGTATATCTGTGCACTGTCTTGTTCCTCTACTATGCACTATGCATAGATTCATATTTAAAAGAAGAAGGACGGAGAAAATATACTTATCCAGATGCATGTATCTATATATAGATACATGTATCTAAAAGTATGTATCTGACTATATGTGCATAAGCTTGTGTCAGATTCATAAGATATATGTATCTATTTGTATCTGGAGTAAACTCGGATAGTGCATCTAGTGTATCTATACATAAATACATATATCTTATATCAAATATGTACTGATACATTCATCAATTGCCTTAGGTGTCATCACCTCCTAGAAAATTCAAAAGTTCTTGGATGAAATTTCTAAAATATTAGTTGCAATTATATGCAAAAATTGATTTGAAATAAGTAGATCAACAATTGGTTTTGATTTTGCAGTAACCATTCCAACCTCAAATACCATATTTTTGATACTAGATATGATATCTTAATACTCCACCACTTAAAAAGTACCTTACACTAGTCCCATTGAGCTCCGCAATATGATTTTCAACAATTTTCCTCCAATTTTCTTCGAGTACGTTGAAGGTAGTTGTCTGGAAGAAGGGGATTATAAAATTGTCACATAAAGAAACCAGAAACTTGTCAGAACCGGAGTTTAGAGAATAACCATTAGGACGAGCATAAGGACGAGGACAAGGAGGCTGAGGAAGAGGCTGAGGAAGAGGCAGAGGCAGAGGCACAGGCTGAGAAAGAGGAAGAGGAAGAAGAAGAGGAAGAAGAAGTGGAATAAGAAGAGGAAGAAGAAGAAGAGGAAGAGGAAGAAGAAGAGGAAGAAAAAGATGAAGAAGAAGAAGAAGAGGAGGAGGAAGAGGCTAAGGAAGAGGCAGAGGCAGAGGAAGACAAAGAGGAAGAATAAGAGGAAGAAGAAGAAGAAGAGGAAGAAGAAGAATAAGAAGAAGAAGAAGAGGAGGAGGAGGTGGAGGAGGAGGAGAAGAAGAAGAAGGAGGAGGAGGAGGAGGAGGAGAAGGAGGAAGAAGGAAGAAGGACGAAGGAAGAAGGAAGAAGGAAGAAATAAGAAGGAGAAGAAGGAGGAGAAGAAGAAGAAGCGAGAGAGGGGGAGGGAGGAGAGAGGCGAGTGAGAGAGGGAGTATATATGTGCAATCTACTAAAAAATTAGGAGTAGCATGTAATTGTGTAATTATTTTAAAGTAGTGTGAGATTTAGCAGTTAGACTAGGGATACTTGCTTATTTATGTAGTTTTACCATTAAATAAAGCGGGGAGGGAGTTATTCTTATTTTAGAAAGCCATTTTTCTTCTTGATTTCAGTTTCTCTCACTAAAAAATTAATATTCTAAGATAATAACTATTAGTTAAGTGATCATATGAGAAATCAATTCAGGGTATTAATTAAGCATTTTGAGATTAATACCACCTTTAATTTGAATTATTATTTTTTAGCACTTTATTTGAGGGAAAGCTGCTAGTTTTGTACAAGAGAGGGAATTTAAAAATTTTGAACTATTATAAACTATTTCACCGATCCTGTAATCGTGTGTTTATTTACTTTATTTGAATTATATATTCAATTGTTAATCCTATACATAATCAATTTGTTGGTAACAAATTCTAATCAATGTTAGATCTAATGTGTGTGCTCTGAACTTATATACAAATTCAACTGTACCTTTTTAGGGTAAATAAAACCTCTAATAAAATTTTTTAATGGGAGTTCTTAATCAACATAGATCAAGTAATATGAAATGGATGGAGTACGTGAAACACTAATAGTAAAATTTGTATTTTAAAAAATAAATCAATAAGTTTAAATTAGTAAAATAAACCTCTAATAAATATTTTCATAAGAGGAGTGTGAAGTCAACACGAACCACGTTAAATAATGTAAAGGGAATAGTTATTATCTCACAGAATCTTTTTTCTTCTTGATTTCAATTTTTCCTCTACAAAAAAATTTGTTTTTCTAAAATAATACTCCCTCCATCCCATTTTATGTAGCACATTTTTCCTTTTAGTCCGTCCCAAAAAGAATGTCATTTTTTTATAATTAAAAAAAATTAACTTTGAAATTTCCTTTTTACCTTTAATGAAATGATTTATAACCACACAAATTTTCAAAGATTATTTTAGATCACAAGTTTTAAAAGTCTTTCCTTTTTATTAAACATCGTACCAAGTCAAAGGTGCCACATAAATTGGGATGGAGGGAGTAACTATTAATTAAGTGATCATATGAGAAACAACTCAATGTATTAAGTAAGCATTTTGAGATTAATTAATACCAATTTATTAAAGGGAAAGATGCTAAAATCTGTTATGTAGAAGAGAAATAGAATTTACGAATTTAAGATCATCAATCCTGGAAATGGGATACTTATTCTTGATTGTGACTTTGCTTAACTGACGGTAGTCGATGCATATCCTAAGAGATCCGTCTTTATTTTGCATGAAATAGACTGGAGCACCCCATGGAGAGATGTTGGGTCTGATGAAGCCCTTATCTTGTAGTTCATTCAGTTGTTTCTTTAATTTCTTAAGTTTGGCTGGAGCCATTCTGTAAGATGGAATAGAGATGGGCTGGGTATTTGGGAGGAGATCTATTTCGAAGCCAATTTTCTTTTAGAGAGGAACTCCAAGAAGATGTTCTGGAAATACTTTAGGAAACTCACTAACCAGCGGGACTGACTGAAGAGTAGAGGTCTCGGAATCTGAATCTTTAACCCGAACAAGATGATAGATATACCCTTTGAAAATCATTTTTTGGCCTAAAGGTAAGAGATGAATGAACTACAGGCACTGAGGTATTACCCTTCCGTTCTAATACTGGTTCATTTGGAAACTAGAATCGAACTATCCTGGTTCTACAATCAACTAAGGCATAACAAGAATGAAACCAGTCCATGCCTAGAATAATGTTCAAGTCAGTTATTTCTAACTCTACAAGATCTGCTGAGGTGACTTTATGAGGAACTGTGACTGGGCAATTTTGGTATACCCGTCTGGCAATGACTGGATAACCAACTGGAGTAGAGACTGAGAAGGAGTCTAGGAGGATTTGTAGACTAACGCCGGTCTACTTTTATATAGAGTTACAAAAGAGAGAATAGCTCTGAGGTCTAACAATGATAAACATCAAAATGAAAAACTCATAACGTACCTGTGACCATATTAGGGAAATCCTCCTGGTCCTATCGAGTCTGAAAATCATATAACCTATTTTGGCATTGACCACCACCTACTCTGGATGAAGCACCCTGCTGAGTCAGGTGACCTGCTGGAGCTGCTGTATAGTTAGCTTGATTCTGCTGGAGAGTATCCCTGCCCTTCTGAGAAGCCATTGGACACTCTTTCATTCTGTGGCCTGGCTTACCACATCCAAAATAATTCCCACTACCTGTCATACACTCACCTTGGTGGTTCCTACCACACTTCTCACAAACTGGATGAGTGCGCCCACTAGTGACACTACCATGGGACTTAGAGCCTGATGCCCTATTCTGCTGATCCTGTCTGAACTTGGGCACTGGGGCACTAGAAGAAAATAGGGCTGGAGCTGAAGAATTGTGATGGAAATGAGAGCGATTACCACCATATGACCTTTGTTGAGAATAACTGAAGTCACTTGTTCTAGCCCTCTTGCTTTCTCTTCCTATCTCTTTGATCTTTTCGTCCCCAATCTGCTGGGCATGAGTCATCAACCTAGAGATGTCCATCTCCTTCACCAGCATGGAGGTCCTGTACTTCTTGACCACATCATCAGAAACTCCTGAACGAACTTACTCATGCAGGCTCTGGAGTCAGCTACCATCATCGGAGCATACTTGGAAAGTTGAGTAAACTTGAGAGAATATTCCTTCATGCTCATATCATTATGCCTCATGTTGATGAACTCTTAAACCCTGGCTTCCATGATTTCAAGTGGGAAAAACTTGTCCAAAAATGCAGTCTTAAAATGATTCCAATCCACTGGCCTACATTTGTACCTCTATTCTACTTCCATTGTTAGTACAAGGTATAAGCCACTCCTTTCAGCTGATAAGTAGCTAAGTCTGAACTCTCAACCGGGGTGACACCCATAATTTCTATCACCTTTTGGATGTCATCAAGGAATTCCTGTGGATCCTCTTCAGTACTAGAGCCATGGAATTCTGGAGGATTCATCCGAGTGAAATATCAGACCCTAGTTGCTGCGGAGTTATTTTGTAGTGGGGCTGGTGCCACAGCCTGCTGATTCACCTAAGTTGTCATGGCTTGATCCATCACCTGAAAAGCAGCCCTGAACTCAGCGTGAGTGACCTTCTCATTTAAAGGGTCTGCTGGAGCTGGTGGTGCTTGTTGGCTTCTATTACTATTTTTGTTTCCCCTTCCATTTGCTCTTTTGAGAGGCATTTTCTGTAACGCAAAGAGCACGAGTTAGAAGGAGATTAAATAGAGTTCACACTCTATAGCACGAGATGGAAAATAAAGAACGGAAGTTTTTCCTAAAAATGGTTTGTAGCTCCTCCTCCATAAGTGTGGCGTGCTTCACACCCATGAAAAGGACTCTACTTGATGAGTCTTTCAGACACCCTAGGACATATTAAACCTGATGCTCTGATACCAAGTTTATCACGCCTTGAGGCTACCCCCTAGATGCAATACGGTGCTTAGAGTCACAAATGATCCCAAGCTAACCCATGGTCTGGCATGTACTAAGCATTTATGAATAAACTACTAACTATGCAGAAGCTAAACTGATTTAATGAAATAATCTTGGAAAAGTAATCCAATAATCTCTAAAGTATAAATATATATATAAAAATATGAGATAAATACAAACTGCAAAGGCTAAAACTAATACTATGTGTGAAATCCTCTATCTGAAGTGAGTTGCTGGTACAAGCCCCAGCTAACTCTAAAAGTCTTTGAACTGTAAATGACTACTGAATAAATAAGTATAAGTATCATCCTCAAACTATGAGGACTCACCACTGAGCTGCTGAATAGGAACTGGAGAATCGCACTAAATGCGGTCTGGATGTTGAGCACCTGAACCTACATCATAATAGAATGTAGCACAAAAATATGCATCAGTACTTTAAATGACTGAGCATGCGGGATATGCACTAACATATATGTACATGTATATACTGAATTTTTATACAATAATCTAAACATGAAGAGTAAGATGAGAGATGAGACTGAAAGGTAACTGATACAATGACCAAGTATTTAACATGTAGTGTAAAATGCTAAACTGAACTAAATAACTAACTACTGAATACAAGTTCAATGCAAGTAATTAATCTGAACTGTGGTAGCTACTGTCAACCAACATACCCCAAGCTGAGCTAACTATGGGGCTAACCTGTAACCCTAGTTGGGAGGGTTTTCATACCTTGTCAAAGGTACAAACATAAACTAGCATGGATCCACAAATTTTATATCCAATAAGGGACTAGGGTGTCAAGCATGATCTGACAGGTGACCCCTTTAGAACCTACGGTGGCGCTGTAGTTTTGGGACTTAAGAACTTCTACTAAAGATTTGAGCCTAAATTGATGGGTGATCCTTCATCCCTTCGTCCGCTTGGTGCTAAGTCTACTCCCAACTAAATATGCAAGTAATAAATAGAAACTGATATACTAGATTACCCAAATACTGATTATTCTGAGAATGCATAATAATTTTGAAAATTGATAACATTCTAATCATAAAGTATGACTGACTGAGATATCTGACTAGCATGCATGAACTTTAAAGTACTAAAATTGACAACACGCTCGGATTGTAGAATTCTGAGTATATAACTATCCTCGATTCGCAAGAAAACATGTAATGAATTCCATACACAACAATGGAAACTGAGATACAACAGGTTCATAGAATTCAGGAACTCTAGGTCTAAAACATTAACTGGAAACTGAAGATACTGAATTTATTAGGGACTCAATGGGTAAAAGGATACCCATTTATCAAATCCCACATACCTGGAGGAGATTCTATGGAGGAATTTTTGGGTTGAAGTCTGAACCTTGAGGAAACCCCTGCTTGTTCTTTTAAAGGAAAGAGGGTATCATTTCTTTGTTAACTGCTAAGAATCGAATGCTTTTAGGAGAATGGGGAAATAAAGGCAAAAACCACTTTAATTTCTTCCAAAATGACTAAGGTTCAGGGTAAAAAAGGTAGGGAAAAGACTTGAACACCTCTGAAATAAAATTAGAAAACTGCTGAGAAATTTCGTGACCTGAGTTCCACGGGTGGGAACCATGATTGGTGGATGATTCCACGGCCTGTGGAACCCTGTCGTGGATCATGGGGCTTTTAGGTTGCCTACAGATATGAGTTCCACAAAGGTGAGCCACGACCCGTGGATTGTTCCATGGTCCATGTAACCTAACCATGGTTCTCAGGCCTTTATGCTACCCTATATATGATTTCTACGACCTCAAACCGTTGCTTGTGGACTGCTCCATAATCTGTGGATCCTGGTCATGGTTCTTAGACCAAGTACTTGAATTTTGATATGATTTTCATGGGCCAGTCCATTTTTCATGGACTGTTCCTGTAACACCCCAGAAATCCTAAGCCTAGAACCAGCTCAAAATCCTAAGTGTCAAACTACTCAGGTTCCAGAGTTGTGGAACAGTCAACGAGCCGTAGACTGAGCTCGTGGAACCATATTAGAGACTAGATAATTGTTCTGAGAAACACAACCAGTGTCTATGGACCATGATTTGATCCACAAGCCATGGATTCAGTCCGTGGAATTCGGACCTGAGGCCTACCATTTCTCTGAGAAACATGAATTGGTTTTACGAACCGTGGAATGATCCATGAGTTGTGAACCCAGTTCATGGAAATCAGACCTGAGGCTTGACAAAAGGCCAGAAACCACGATAGCGTTTCTACGGGCCATAGAAGCGTCTATAGACCGTAGAACCTGTCTGTAGAACACGAGTTGTGAATTTTTCCAGTAGTCTTCTTTTAATTAATTCAAAGCATTCCAGCCATTTCCCTACCCTCCTAACTCCGATCCTTAGTCGTTTTAGGGGGTAATTAAAGAGATTTTCACTCTTAATTCCCCATTCTCCTTAAACTAATCAGACTTAGCAAAATTTGGACAAACAAAATGTTCCTCCCTCTCAAGAACCAGCAGAAGAGTTTTCTCTAGTTCAAGTTTTAATCCCAGGATTTCCTCCATAGATTCTCTTCCAAGTATGTGGGATTTCATCAATGGGTTCCTTTCATCAATTGAGTCGCTAGATTCAGTCCAGTTCTTCAGTTCCCCTTTAGTTCTTCAGACCTAGGTTTCCTAAACTTTATGAAATCATTGCAACTTAGAGCCTATTGCTTGTATGATAGTTATTACATGTTTTCTTGGGAAGCTAGGATATCCATGTGTACAAAATTCAGTAACCCTAGCATGTGTAAAATTTTAATATTCATGCTTTATACTTACTAGTTAGATGATTTAGTCAATGTGTTTCAGAATTAGAATGCTATCTGTTTCAGTATTATTATATTGCATTCTCAAATGACAATTAGTATTTGTGCTATCCAGCATTTCAGTTTGCATTCATTGCTTTAAAATTAGTTGGGAGTAGATTTAGTACCAAGTGGATGAAGGGATGAAGGTTCAACTGCCAGACTAGGCTGAGATCTTTAGTAGCAGTCCCTAAGTCCCAGAACTACGGTGCCACCATAGGCTTGAAAGGGGTCAGCTGTCAGGCTAGGCAGGTCGCCCTTGTCCCTTGTACACATCAGTTTAGTAGATCTATATCAGATTTATTTGTACCCTTTGCAGGGTACGAACACCCTTCTATCAGGGTTACAGGTTGGCCCTATAGTTAGCTCAACTTGGGGTATATCAGTTAATAGTAGCTCCCATAGTCAGACTCATATTTCATTGATCATGTATCCAGTATTTATTTCAGTTATTTAGTTGAATTCAGCATGTTATAGTATTCGTGTTAGTTACTTGGCCACTGTATTCAATTTGTCCCTCAGTCCATGCTTCAATATGTATTTCCATATTCAGTCTTTATGTTGTACAACTTTACATATATCTTGCATGCTCAATATGTTCAAAGTGTTGATGCATACTTTTGTGCTACATCTTATCAAGATATAGGTTCAGACATCCAGCATCCAGATCGTGCTTAGTGCAACTTTTCAGTCCTTACTTAGTAGCTCAGCGGTGAGTCCTCATAGTCTGAGGATGTTAGTTATGTTTATTTTTTCAGTTTTATACTTCAGTTTCCAAACTTTTAGAGCTAGCTGGGGGTTTCTCCCAGCAACTCACATCAGTTAGAGGCTTTCAGACATAGAACTAGAATTAACTCTTTGAGTTGTCAATTTTACTTTTCAGACTTATTATGTTCTCATTTATATTATATATTCAGACATGTATGGATTTCTTTCACAACTTATATATCAGAATTAGTTCAGTTTTCGCAAACTTTGTTTTTAATCAGAAATTGTCTAGGTATGCCAGACCATGAGTTAGCTTGGGGTCACTTGTGACACTATCCACCGTGTTATGTCCAGGGGGTAGCCTTGGGGCATGAGAAACTTGGTCTCAGAGCATTAGGTTCAAGTGTCTTAGATTGTCTGAGATCTGTGTTGAGTAGAGTCTTATTCATGGGTGTGAAGCACGCCATCCTTATGGAGGAGAAGCTATGAGGTGTCATTAAGAAAAACTTCCCTTCTTTCTTTTCCAGTTCGTGCTATAGAGTATCAACTCTATTTAACCTCCTTCTAACTCATGATTTATGCATTACAGAAAATGCCTCCCAGAAGAGACTACGCAAAGAACCAGCAGGCACCAGCAGCTCCAGCAGACCCTCTGAATAAGGAAGTCACTCTTGTTGAATTCAGGGCTGCGTTTTAGGTGCTTGCTCAAGCCATGATTGCTCAGGTAAATCAGTAGGCTATGGAACTATCCCCATCTCAGACCAACTCTATCGCAGCTAGTAACTGAGACTTCACTCGAATGAATCCTCCAGAGTTTCATGGGTCCAAGTCTGAAGATGATCTACAGGAATTTCTTGACGAGCTTCAGGAGGTGACAGAGATTATGGGTGTCACTCCGGTCGAGAGTACAAACTTAGCCACCTATCAGCTGAAGGAAGTGGATTATACGTGGTATCAGCAGTGGAAGGAGTCTCATGGTGCGAATGCATGTCCAGTGAACTGGAACCACTACAAGACTGCATTTTTGGATAGGTTTTTCCAACAAGAAATCATGGAAGCCAAAGTCCAAGAGTTCATCAATTTGAAGCAGAATGATATGAGCGTGAATAAATATGCTCTCAAGTTCACTCAGTTGTCTAAGTATGCTCCGATGATAGTAGCTGACTCTAGAGCCTGTATGAGTAAGTTTATGTCTAGTGTATCTGATGATGTGGTTAAGGAGTACAAGATGCTATGCTGATTAAGGAGATGGATATTTCTAGGTTGGTAACCTATGCCCAGCAAATCGAAGAGGAAAAGATCAAAGAAAGGGGAGGAGACAGCAAATGAGCTAGAATAGGTGAATTTAACGACTTTCATTAGAGGTCAGATGATGGCAACTGCTCTCAGTTCCTTCAGAAATCTTCAGCTCCAGTCCCATCTTCTACTAGCGCCCAAGTACCTAAGTTCAGACAGGACCGATGGGATACGGAGTCAAGCTCTAAGTCCCATGGTACAGTCACTAGCGGGCGTACTCATCCAGTTTGCAAGAAGTGTGGTAGGAACCACCTAGGTGAGTGTATGGATGGTAGTGGAAATTATTTTGGGTATGGCAAGCCAAGCTATAGGATGAGGGATTGTCCAGCAGCTTCTCAAAAAGGCAAGGATGCTCGCCCACAGAATTAGGCTAGTTCTACAACAACTCCAGTAGGTCGCCCTACTCAGCAGGGTGCCTCATCTGGTATAGGTGGTGGTCAATGCCAGAATATGCTCTATGCTCTTCAGACTCGACAGGACCACGAGGATTCTCTCTATCTGGTCACGGGTACATTGTACGTATTCTATTTGGATGTTTATGCACTGTTAAACCCAAGGGCTACCCTTTCTTTTATAACTTCGTATATAGCAGTAAATTTTGGTGTCAGTCCAGAAATCCTCCCAGAACCCTTCTCAGTCTCTACTCCAGTTGGTGATCTGATTATAGTTAGAAGGGTATACAAAAAATTCCCTATCACAGTTTCCCAGAAAGTCACCTCAGCCGATTTTATAGAGTTAGAAATGACTGACTTTGATATTATTCTTGGCATGGATTGGTTACATTCCTGTTATGCCTTAGTCGATTGTAGAACTAGGATCATTCAGTTTCAGATTCCAAATGAGGCAGTCTTAGAGTTGAAGGGTAATACCTCAGTAACTTTAGGTCGATTCATCTCTTACTTTAAGGCTAGAAAGATGAACTCCAAAGGATATATCTACCATTTTTTTGGGTGAAGGAATCAGACTCTGAAACCCCAACTCTTGAGTCAGTCCCAGTGGTTAATGAGTTCCCAAAAGATCTTCTCGGAGTTCCTCCCGAGAGGGAAATCAACTTCGGAATTGATCTCCTTCTTACAGAATAGCTCCAGCTGAGCTTAAGGAATTAAAGGAAATTGAAAGACCTTCTAGATAAGGGTTTCATCAAACCCAGCATCTCTCTATGGGGTGATCCTATGCTTTTCATGCGTAAGAAAGATGGTTCTCTCAGGATGAGCATCGACTACCATCAGTTGAACAAAGTTACAATCAAGAATAAGTGTCCCATCCCTAGGATTGATGACTTGTTCAACCAGCTTGAGGGTACTAGTTGCTTCTCTAAGATAGACCTTAGATCCTTCTATCATCAGTTTAGAGTCAGAAATATGACATTCCGAAGATAGCCTTTAGAACTCATTATGGTCACTATGAATTTGTAGTTATGTCTTTTGGACTGATGAATGCTCCTGCAGCTTTCATAGATTTGATGAACAGAGTGTTCAAGCAGTATATAGACTTATTTGTCATTGTCTTAATCAATGATATACTCATATATTCCCAGAGCGAGGAAGAGCATGCAGACTATTTGAGAGTGGTGTTGCAAAATTTCAAGGATCGCCACTTATTTGCCAAGTTTAGTAAGTGCGAATTCTGGTTGAAATCAGTTGCTTTTCTTGGTCATGTGGTGTCTAGTGAGGGAATCTGAGTTGATTCTCAAAATATTAAGGTAGTGAAGAACTGGTCCAGACCTATCACTTCGATAGACATCGGAAGCTTCTTGGGTTTGGCCGGGTACTACAGGAGGTTTGTTGAAGGATTTTCATCCATAGTTGCCCCATTGACCAAGTTGACTCAGAAGAAGGTCAAGTTTCAGCGATATGAGTGTGAGAAGAGTTTCCTAGAGTTTAAAACTAGGTTGACTATAGCTCCCGTATTAACTCTACCAGAGGGTTCAGATGGCTTCGTGGTTTATTGAGATGCATCCATGGTTGGCGTGGGCTGTGTCTTGATGCACCATGGTAAGGTCATAGCTTATGCCTTCAGACAACTTAAGATTCATGAGAAGAACTACCTAACTCATGACCTTGAGCTTGCAGCAGTTGTGTTCGCCCTAAAGATTTGGAGACATTACCTGTATGGTGTCCATGTAGACGTGTTCACAGATCATAAGAGCCTCAAGTATGTGTTCACCCAGAAATAGTTGAATCTTCATCAAAGAAGTTGGCTCGAGTTCCTTAAAGACTATGATATGAATGTGCTCTACTATTTGGGTAAGAACAATGTAGTGGTTGATGCCCTCAGCAGACTGTCCATGGGTAGTGTGTCACATGTTTAGGAAGAGAGGAAAGAATTAGCTAGAGATGTTCATAGGCTTGCTCACTTAGGAGTTTGCCTCATGGGCACGACAGATGGGGGTGTGATAGTCCAGAATGGGTCAGAATCTTCTTTAGTAGTGAAGGTGAAAGAGAAACAAGACAGTGATCCCATATTACTCTAGTTAAAAGGTGCAGTTCATCAGCAGAGGGTAGAAGTCTTCTCCCGAGGGGATGGTGTGCTTCGCTACCAGGGTCGTTTATGTGTATCAAATATGGGTGAGTTGAGGAAGCAGATCCTTATAGAAGCCTATAATTCCATATATTCTATTCATCCCGGTGCCACAAAGATGTACCGTGATCTATGGGAAGTCTGTTGGTGGAACGGCATGAAGAGGGACATTGCAGATTTTATGGCTAAATGTCCCAACTGCTAGCAGGTGAAGGTAGAACATCATAAACCAGGAGGTGCGACTCAGGATATTATCATCCCTAATTGGAAGTGGGAGGTGATCAACATGGATTTCATTACGGGTTTACCTCGTACTCGCAGATTCCATGACTCCATTTGGGTGATAGTGGACAGGGTTACTAAGTCAGCTCACTTCTTGGCTGCCAAGACTACAGATTTTGCAAAGGATTATGCAAGACTCTACATCAGTGAGATAGTTAGGTTGCATGGGGTTCCCTTGTTTATAATCTTCGATCGGGGTCCTCAGTTTACATCTCATTTATGGAGATCCTTCCAGAAAGGTCTTGGTACTCAGGTAAACCTCAACACATCATTTCATCTACAGATGGATGGTCAGGTAGAGCGTACCATTCAGACCTTAAAGGACATGTTGAGATATTGTGTGATCAATTTCAAGGGTAGTTGGGATGATCACTTACTTCTCATAGAGTTCGCCTACGATAACAACTTCTATTCCAATAATCAGATGACCCTGTATGAAGCACTTTATGGGCGTAGGTGCAGATAACCTGTTGGCTTGTTTGAAGTAGGTGAAGAAGCTTTGATTGGGCCAGATTCAGTTCATGAGGCTATGGAGAAAGTTCAGCGTATTACTGAAAGGTTGAAGACCGCTCAAAGTCGTCAGAAGTCCTATGCAGATGTAAGGAGAAGAGATTTGGAGTTTTAGGTTGGTGATTGGGTTTTCCTGAAGGTGTCAGCCATGAAGGGTGTGGTGAGATTTGGCAAGAAAGGGAATCTCAATCCCAGATATGTAGGTCCTAATAGGATTCTGAGAAGAATTGGCAAGATGGTTTACGAGTTAGAGTTGCAAGCTGAACTCGCAGCAGTTCACCTAGTTTTCCATATTTCTTTGTTGAAAAAGTGTGTTGGTGATCCGACATCGATTGTGCCTCTAGAGAGTGTGGTTGTGAAAGATAGTCTCACCTACAAAGAGGTTCTAGTGAGATTCTCGATCGTCAGGTTTGTTGGTTGAGAAATAAGGAAGTTGCTTTGGTGAAGGTTTTGCAGAGGAATTAGTCAGTCAAGGGAGCTACTTGGGAAGCAGAAGCAGCCACAATGGCCAAGTACCTTCACCTCTTCCCTTTCGACTTAGTTTCAGCTTGAGGTAATAGTTCCTCTCCAGTTTCTCAGTTTACTCATGTGTATTTCAGTCCCAATATCAAGTTCCCTCAGTTATTATTGCATTTTAACATGTTTTCATGTCCTTAGAACTTAACTCATTTAGATCTTAGCTTCTAGAACTCAGTGGTAGGGATTGCAGCTCTTTCCCTCTAAACTCAGATTGTTTAGTCTTCATTCAAGGACGAATGATCCCAAGGGAGAGATATTGTAACACCCCAGAAATCCTAAGCCTAGAACCAGCTCAAAATCCTAAGTGTGAAACTTTTTAGGTGCCAGACAGGATCCACAAGCCAGATCCAGTAGTCATGGAACAGTCCGCGAGCCATGGATTGAGCCCGTGGAACTAGATCAAACACCATATGATTTGGTCTGAAAACCACGACCAGTGTCTACGAACCGTGAATTGATCCACGAGTCATGGATTGGGTCTATGGAACTCAGACATGAGGCCTACAATTTCTCTGAGAACCATGAACTGGTTCTATGGACCATGGAATGATCAACGAGTCATGAATCCAGTTCATGCAAATCAGACCTGAGGCTCAAAAAAAGGCCAAAAATCATGACAAGGTTTCTACGGGCCGTAGAAGCATCTACGGACCGTAAAACCTGTCCGTGGAATTCGAGTCGCGAATTTTTCCAGCAATCTTCTTTAAATTAATTCATAGGCATTCCAATCATTTCCCTACCCTCTTAACTCTACTCCTTCATCATTTTAGGGGGTAATTAAAGGGATTTTCACAATTAATTCCCCATTTTCCCTAAACTAATCAGACTTAGCAAAATTTGGAGAAAAGAAACGCCCCTCCCTCTCAAGAACCAGCAGAAGAGTTTTCTCAAGTTCAACCTTCAATCCCAGGATTTCCTCCATATATTCTCTTCCAAGTATATGAGATTTCATCAATGGGTTCCTTTCATCCATTGAGTTCCTAGATTCATTCCAGTTCTTTAGTTCTCCATTAGTTCTTGAGACCTAGGGTTCCTAAACTTTTTGAAATCATTGCAACTCAGAGCCTATTACTTGTATGATAGTTATTACATGTTTTCTTGGGAAACTAGGATAGCCATGTGTACAGAATTTAGTAACCATAGCATGTGTAAAATTTCAGTATTCATGATTCATACTCGCTAGTCAGATGATTCAGTCAGTGTGTTTTAGAATTAGAATGCTATCAGTTTCAGTATTATTATATTGCATTCTCAGATGACTATTAGTATTTAAGTTATCCAGCATTTCAGTTTGCATTCATTGCTTAAAAATGAGTTGTGAGTAGACTTAGTACCGAGCGAATGAACGGACAGAGGTTCAGCTTCCAGATTAGGCTGAGATCTTTAGTAGAAGTCCCTAAGTCCCAGAACTACAGTACCACCATAGGCATGAAAAGGGTCAGCTGTCAGGCTAGGCAGGTCACCCTTGTCCCTTGTGGACATCAGTTTAGTAGATCCACCTCAGATTTATTTGTACCCTTGGCAAGGTATGAAACCCTTCCTTCAGGGTTACATGTTGGCCCCATAGTTAGCTCAGCTTGGGGTATGTCGGTTAATAGTAGCTCCCACAGTCAGACTCATATTACATTGATCATGTACCTAGTATCTATTTCAGTTATTCAGTTTAGTTCAGCATGTTATAGTATTCATATTAGTTACTTGGACACTGTATTCAGTTTGTCCCTCAGTCCATGCTTCAGTATGTATTTCCATATTCAGTCTTTATGTTGTACAACTTTACATATATCCCACATGCTCAGTATGTTCAAAGTGCTGACGCATTCTTTTGTGCTACATCTTATCATGATGTAGGTTCAGCCGTCCAGCATCCAGGCCACGCTTAATGTGACTTTGCAGTCCTTACTCAGCAGCTCAGTGGTGAGTCCTCATAGTCCGAGGATGTTAGTTATGTTTATTTCTTTCAGTTTTATACTTCAGTTTCCAGACTTTTAGAGCTAGCTGGGGGTTTGTCCCAGCAACTCACAACAATTAGAGGCTTTCAGACATAGAACTAGAATTAACTCTTTGAGTTGTTAATTTTACTTTTTAGACTTATTATTTTCTCATTTATATGATATATTCAGACATGTCTGGATTTCTTTTCCAACTTATATATCAGAATCAGTTAAGTTTCCACACACTTTGTTTTTTATCAAAAATTGTCTACGTATGCCAGACCATGGGTTAGCTTGGGGTCACTAGTGACACTAAGCACCGTGTTGCATCCAGGGAGTAGCCTCGGAGCGTGACAGTTCCACGGCTCGTGGATCTGGCTGGCACTTGGACAGTTTCACACTTAGAAATTCTGTACTGGTCCTAGGTTTAGAATTTCTTAGGGTGCTACAATATCACCACTACTCAATGAGCAGTAACCACAAGGTATTATCATGGTCAACATGAGGGATATGAATGTTCGAGAATACATTTATTCCCTTAACCGACCCTACCACTAAGGATCATCAATCATAAACACGCTAACATATTTCAAAATCTCCACAATTCAACTAAACCCTTTTCAAGAGCTACTATTAGCCAATAATCATTCTCATAAAATTAGTCTATGAGCAATGTCAAACAATAGTCAGCCAATTACTACATGTGTGACTATTTCCACCAATAAACAATCATAATTTCAAAAATACCTGAGAACCTGGTCCTACCATAATTTTATGATTTCCTCATCAACTATATATTATTATCACAATTCCAGTAGTTACTCAATCAACAGTAAAAACCACCGAGTCGATTAAAGTTTGATGTTCAATTATATAAGTTACCTCAACATCATCCACATCAAACAAATAATCCTTATGCCAAGGGCTACCATATCCACCCTTTCCTTTTCCTTTTATTTTACTTACATTGATGCTAGTTTAACAATGTTAATATCAAATGCATGCTAAACTTGTCTATAAGCGATTTCCATGATTCACGTAGCAGCTCACAACTCAAACTGACAATTAAAACAAACCGGTAATGAAATTCAATGCAGAGTAATATTGGGCAGGGATTTTGTCCCGCCCATGCTGCTATAGCGGCTTACACATCGCTATGGCAACCCCAACAACAGCAGCATCCCAGAAAATCACCATTTTTGCAAAAATCCCCTCATTCCCTTTTCCTGTTTTCAATATCAACACATGAAATCACATTGTGGCCTTTAACATAATCCCCAACGACAAACATGACAATGCATAAACAAGAACGTAACATCACAGTATTATAAAAACCAATTATGAATCACACTAAGAAACTATTCATAAAAAAAATTCCGCTATTATACAACAATATCCCTTTTCCCCATGGTTTTCAACCAAATCCTGACTGTCCTGAAATCAGAGTTTCCCCACAGTCATAATCATTATGTCCCCTTACTATTTTTACAGATGATAAGTCCATGCCCAAAATTTAGCATAAATTTTTCAAATAAACCACGTAACAATTAATTTCCCTTTAACCATCAACACATAACTAAGATATGACCTTTCACTAACCACAAATTTCACATTAATTCAACAATCACATTTCACATATTCATAGTCATTCATGAAATACAAGTACACATAAGTACCAATCTCAAGTTTCATCACTGAGAAAGCTCTTTTTATTATCCTTATTCGCCTCATGGATAACCATTAGCCAGTCATCCATGCGTTTACCCAGCCTCTATGGCCAGATACAAATTGGAACCTTCCCAGTTCTAATTTTCCTTGCTTGTGTCATTTCTGTCGGAGTCAACGACATCCATTCACCTTGTTAAGATACCAATTGTAATCAAGAGATACCAATTGGACTCAATCCATAAAAGCAAGCAACAGACCGCATGAAAGGAGGAAAGAAGTGAAACAATTTCCTAGAATGCCTCATATCTCCCCGAAGATTAGATGTGGACGTCAACACACTAATCCGCAGGACTCTATTCAAAATTTGCTATTGTACTGGAAGTTCGGCAACCGTGGCTCTGATACCAAATTATCACGACCTACTACCAGGTCATGCGGGCATCTACTCTAAGGCCTCATTTGTTTGCACTTAATAGAGGTCTGAATCTTAATGATTCAGATTCAGCCCATTAAGTGCGTTTGATTTTTAGGTCTGAATCTTGATCATTAAGATATAGCCCATTAAGCCCATTTGTTTTTTTTTTTTAAAAAAGCCTCTTAATGGATCTGAAAAGATCTGATTCGCTTAGATCTGTTGGAGAGTCTTATTACTATTCAAACTCATTTAACACGCGTTATTCTGCGAAATATAACGCCGCTTCTTCTGCCTTTCTGTTACAGCCGCATCTTCGGTCTCTTCCTTTCTTTGCAGGCGCCTCTTTCGCTCTTTTTTCAACCAAATTTCAATTTTTTTCTCTTGAATTGGTAAGTTTTCATATTCTTTACAATTATTTTGTTCAATACTTTTTATATTAACAATTGTTTTTGAATGTATTGATGTTTGTCATCATAATTTTTTTTGGGTATATTGATATTTATCAAAAACTCAAGATTTCTGAGTGAAGAAGCATTGGCCAAGAAATAAATTGGGAACTAATTATGGAGTTATGTGCCTAAAATTCGTTATCGTTTTTATATATTCTTCATTGCTTTGACTTTTTCCATTATTTATAAGTTGCGAATTGGATTACTATATTTGAAAAATGTTTTGCAATGTGTCTTTTTGTTTATTAATTTTTATATGATCATTTAACTGCATGAAATCCTCTAAACAAAAACGTTATTCCAATCAAACGTTTTGAGTGAAATAATATTATAACATCTGCTTTTTGTTTGAAATTTTTTAAAGTTATTTTTAAAGCCCATGTAAATTCAAAATCACGGTGTTAATAGGAAGAATAAACAATATCCATGATAGCCTAAAACCTTTATTTTTATGTCTATATGTATATATTTGAGGTCACTTATTAAAATTTTATTTTAATCATTAAATTCCGCTTGTAAGATTACACTAGATATATTGTTATTATTGTTGTTGTATTTTAATCTTTCGGCACATGTGAATTGGAGAGTCGGAGAAAAAAGTGATATCACAACATATTACTGCTAGATTAGTTGTGGCTTTTACATGCTAAATATGAAAAAAAAATTGTTTTTGATCTTCTTATTTTGATTGTCCTTGTTTAGTTACTTTTCATTGCATAAGTTCATTTGTTATATTTATTACATTTTAATATTTCAGCTATGGGACAATCTAGTGACAATTCAAGAGTGGTTTGGAAGAATTTGGAGATAGATAGGACTTTTTTAGAAAATTGTATTCAACAAGTATCCTTATATGGGAGATATGGAAGTAGTCTGAAACCAGAATCATGGGAAAGAGTTAGAATAGTTTTTGGAGACTTCTCATGGCTTTATCGTTACTCAAAGACAGATGAAGACTAGATATGATAATCTAAAAAAAAAATCAATCTTGGTTGCCAATAACTAAAAAAACTGGGAATATTTATGATCCGGCAACCAATACCATCCTGATGTCGAATAATGAGTGGGATGAATACATAGTCTATTATTTAATAAAAATTTTCTTTACTTTTTTTTTGTAAAATAGAATTTTTGAGGTTCCTATCAAAAGTATAATCTCTCATATTTGAATGAATATAGGCTCATTCAAAAGCAAAGTCATTGAAGACTTCACCTCTACCCTTTCCAGATTTATGCACAAAACTTTTTGAGGATTCTACTGCAACGGGATTTCATGGTTGGAGTCCAAGTTGTACCTATCCCCGACCTGGTGTCTCTTCTGTATCTACTATTATAGATATAGATACATTTGATGGAGCTGACGATCTAGGTGCTGACAAAAATGATGGAGTTCCTAATAATTTTTCATCTCAATCTTCAGTTCTAGCTGAAAGAAAAGTTTTGGGGAGAAAAAAAAAATTCTTCGTCTCAATTGGAACTTGATGAGAAGATGGGTACTGCTCTGGAATTATTGATTAAAAAGAATAGTGGACCTAGCTTCGAAGAATATAAGGAAAAACTAGATAAACTTGGCTGGGAAGAACCATTATATAGTGCAGCTGTTAGTATATTTTGTGAAAGTGAGAGCTACAAAAAGCATGGATGGCGCTAGATGTTCACAAGTTAGAGAATTGAGTTGTGATTATCGGAAAAAAATAGGAATTCTTTAGTTTTGCTAATTAGTTAGAATGTTAGGCGTTGGTAATATGAAACCTTCTTTATTATTTTTGCAATTAGTATTTATCATGCTTATTGAACTTTTGGATATTATATTATGCGTATGAAATATTTTTTTCCGTAATATACTTTAATTTATGTTAGGATTGTTCATTATGGATATTATTTTTATGATTATTTGTCATGAATATGTAGTTGTTTATGTTAATTTAATACATAATATATTAAGCCTATTATTGTGCATTGTTTATTATTTTTATTAAAACAGTTTAGGGATGGACACTGAAGATCAAATCTTATGGTTGATGAGCTTGTATTGGTGTAGAAAACGTCTTAAACTCAAGAATGTTCAAAGAAATAAAGATTTAACATCATCTTTATCTGGTCAAAATTACACGTTGGAATTATTTTCAGGCTCTAGTCGACATTGTTTAGAGTTGATGCGCATGTCTCGTGATGCATATATTCGATTGTGTCAATACTTTAAACATAATGGATGGCTCGCAAATAGCAAATATGTATCTGTCGAAGAAAAAATAGCAATATTTTTATGTATTATAGGACATAACGAGCGTTTTGTGGTTATCAAAAGAAGATTTCAACACTCTTCGCAAACCATTCACAAATATTTTCATGAGGTTCTTGAGGCAATGATAAAATTTGCAAAAGATATGATATCATCTACATCGTCCAATTCAAATTCAGATATTTTGGGTGATCATAAAAGGTTACGAAAAATATTTAAGGTATATTTTTTATATTATCATTGTAGAAGTTTATAGAAAGATTTTCTCCATAACTTTTAATATACATATATATATATATATATATATATTTGCAGGGAGAAATAGGTGCACTTGATGGAACATTAGTACATGCAGTTGTTCCTGCTAATCAACAAATTATTTACAGAGGAAGAGGAAAGGGTAAATGCTATCAGAATGTTTTAGGTATATGTGATTTTAACATGATCTTCACGTATGTTTATGCTGGATGGAAAATGGTAGCACATGATGCACGAGTTCTAACATAGATTACATCTAATCCAAATAATGGTTTTCCATTTCCTCCTTCCTGTAAGTGATACAACTTAAACAATTTTGAAGTAATATTTTAGCTCTTTATTGTTGTCATTTGAATTTTTATTTTAATGACAGATAAATATTATTTATGTGATGCGACATATCCAAACACCCGATGATTTTTAGCACCATATCGTAATGTTCGATATTGGTTAGGAGATTATCATCGTAGACGGGCTATTACTAAGGAGGAAAAATTTAACCATGCTCATGCACAACTCAGAAATGTTATAGAACGTGCTTATGGAGTTCTGAAAGCAAGATTTCCGATATTGGAAAAGATGCCTCCATATTCTATTGATGTGCAGAGAGATGTTGTTATATTGCATGTTTTGCGGTTCATAATTTTATCAGGAAGGAGCGTATAAATGACAACTTTTTTAATCAATACGACTCATCTCAATTAACTTTTGATGAGGAAGAAGGAGAACACGAAGAAGTGTTGGATGATACAAATGAACCCGGTTGGACAGCTGCAGATTCGCAGATAATGAGCAATATGCAGGAAGAACTTGCACTTCAGCTAATGCAAAGAAGAGGAAATACTTGAGAGTTTATATCTTCATTATTTGAAACTTTTTTATTCTATTTGAACTTTATAATTTGACCTGATTATTTTGCATTCAATTATTTAAATTGTCTTATATTTGACCGCTTGAAGCGAAACAAAATTTGCTTAGTTAGATAACTTTTTTTTATTAAAAGATGTTTATATTGAATTCTTAAAAAAAATCATGTTACCTATTATTTTTATTTTTATAGTTTAATTTGTTTTATCAAATATAAATATTTAAATTATTATTTTCTATCAAAAATAATATAATTTTGTTAAAATGAGATTTTATAATATGTTATTAATATAATATTTAATTTCATATGCACATTCAGATATTGAAAACAAACAGTCTTAATGATTCAGTGCTCAGATCTAGAGACCAGATCTTAATATTCAGATGTGTATTCAGATCTAGACATCTAGATCTTAATGCACATCTTAATATTCAGATGCTTATTCAAATTCAGACGTCTTAATCTTAATGAAAACAAATGAGGCCTAAGTCACCTAGATGAGAGAACCCTTACCACCCAATTAACACAGGTATGCGAAATTAAATAAGAAAATATAAACTTTGCCTCGAATAAAACAAAACCAATTTAAAAACTTTGATTACAAGGAAATCTTTCAAATACAATTGAACCCCTCTCTAGGAACTAGTCTAAACAGGTACAAGAGTTACTAAGGAAAATCGATAACAATAAGACACAACTTCCACTATAGGAGTGAGATGAATAGAAAGCAAGAGTAGTATTAGTACAAATAACACGTACTGATAAGCTTCATCGGTCGACTTGAATCAAATCACATAAATATCCAAAGGAAACATACAACTTGAGATTTATTTAGCCAGAGGTCTTTTATTAAACAATTCCTTAACACCTTGACATACTACCCATCTTATCAAAAAGGAAAACTTTCCTCGTACCAAGCCAGACCTCATTATGTGACTACCTGTGAGTTCTAGTTACTCAATCCCCAAGGTTCTTTACTCTTGACATATAGCCAATTCAGGCACTCACAGAATACTAGCCTTGTTCCACTGACCCAGTCATACCTTGACACCCTCGCATCTTGAGTTCACCTAACTCTCTAAGCCACAATTAACAAGACGGTGACACCCTGCCTTTCCGGCCCAAAACATGATGACTGTTAGACCACTAAACCTACCCACATCATACGTGCAACATGAATATTACGGACTGACCTTATTTCACATTCATAACACTTAGCCCTTGTCAATCCCTCCACCAAGTTAGACTAGACATCATGCCAAGTCGATGTGCCTCTCCCAATAAGACTCTAAGTCAACAATATTTACTACTAATTATTAACCAAGTCAACAACCATGACTCTACAACAATGACCTACACCTTATATAAACTGCACAGGTAATAGACAACATAGACTTGTGCCATATAGTGCAATTAACCCGGATCTCTCAAAGATCCCTAAAGAGAAGAACTATGATAACTTCAGGTGTTCCCGGTGCAAAATGTACCCACCCTTAGAAGATAAACACATAGTCAGGTAAAGAGTCAACCCGATTCACTCAGGGAACCAACATATAAACCATAAGATCGATAAGCCTGGTTCACTCTAGGAATCACGTGTAAGAATACCAGGTAACAAATAAGTCTGGTTCACTCAAGGAACCAACACATATAAACAATATATAATATGTACCATGCGTGGTACCTGAGCCAACCATGCAATGAACCTATATCAGGTGTGGTACTCGAGCCAACCATGCAATGAATTTGTATCAGGCGTGGTACCCGAGCCAACCATGCAATGAACTTGTACCAGACGTGGTACCCGAGTCAACTATACAATGAATTATAAAACATGTACCAAGTGTGGTACCCGATCCAACCAATTAATAACATCAACCAATCCTGTAAATAAATTCAAATATCGATACATCCCAACATAGTAACAGATATCACAAAAATCACAAGCACAATGAGAAATAAGCAGTCATACTTGTACAGTCAACAAGCCTTTAACAAAACCTCAATCTATGTGATAAACACTTAGGATATCATTTAACCATTACCTTCCTTAAGCATGTATTTACAATAATTGATAACCACCAAACCCTTGGTCAACTTGAGTTATTCATTTTATGCAAACAACAACCTTTCTTTAACACACCAAATCACAAGAAGATATGATCATTGAATTCACAAGTTCAGCCTGTCTGAAGATTAACTCCCAGATAAATTAAGTAATTATATCAAGCCATATTTCTTCTATTCAAATATTCATTTTAGGGGTGCACATTCAGCCCAATGGAATATAAACTTTAATTCAAAACATAATTTCATTCATTGCTCCCGTTCCCTTACTATAAAAACCAAGGCCGGTGATTCCGCTATTATTTAGCAACCCCTACCTTCAAGTCATTCCTAGTTTTAAGACCCTGTCCCATTAGCCAATTATCTGAGGGTTAACAATTACAGGGTAACACGTAATTAGAAAGATTTCATCATTACAGCAAATAACAATTCCCCACCCAATTTACCATTGAATCAGTACTAGTCCAAGGACCCACCCATAATTCAGTAATCGGAGGATTAACAATCGCAACTTAAACATGCATAATCAAACATAGGGTCAACATTACTCACAACAGTAACTTCCCACCTCAAATAGCAATGTTCAATACATTTTATCCATCCAAACACCGTATCTGAAGGACTAAACATGCAATCTCTGTCAATCTATGTTATGTTCATATTTTTCAATCCAGGTCTAAACTACTTAGTAAAAACTAGCCTATCTAGACGTCAAGCAGCTGCTACAGAGGTCTGGACGCAAACTTTGGCTCTGGGAAGGCGAATACTGGCGTTAAATTAGCATAAACTTCATGGGTTTTACCCCAGTAATATATAATCTCTCCTCTCCATTGCTCCCAGGTCATGAGGTAACCTTAGGAGGGTTTTTAGAGAGAACCTCATTCTTTTTACAATTTAAGAGAAGAAAAGAGAATATAAAAAGTCGTTCTTTGGTTTCTGATCCGCCACCCCGCTACAACGACCTATTGGCCACTATTGAGACATAGATATAGAAAAAAAAATCTTGCTATAGCGGGATGATGTCAGCCAGAGTAAAATTTTAATTTTCAAATTCTTTGTCATGTCACTCTAATTTAATTCAAGAGCATATTTCAAAAGTTTCGTAACTCGCAATGAGGTGTCTTTTGATAACAACTGAACAGGTTGTTACATAAGGTATATCTGGTGTTTGGCAAGATGGGTAGGCTTGGAGAGTCTAAGGTCTCTAAAGGGTCACCGTATGACCAGGTTAATAGGATGGAGTGTTCTTTAATGTTTGAGTTGGCAGCAAAATACGGCGAGAAAGCTTGGGGAGAGTGAATAGAATTTACGAGCAGTATATCTGGGTAGTAGGAGTTGTTAAAGGACCCTGACTGTCTAATTTACAAGTTGCATACTTTATTTTGAATAATTATATTTACATGATGTTATGTGGCAGATTTGAGTCGATCTATGATGCCTACCAGTACGTGTTGTTTGTACTGATACTACTCTTGCTATGTCTCTTTGGATATAGTCTGATTGCAGGATTAGTTGATGTTTCTTAGGAGAAGACGATGGTAATCTCCGGCAGCTTCTACTTATCTTTTTCTATGGTGGAAGTTGTGTCTTATTTTGTGTCCATTTCTCTTAGTAGCTCTTGTACCTGTTTAGACTAATTCCTAGAGAGGGGTTCAGTTGTATTTTAAAAAGATTTCATTGTAATCAAAGTTTTGAGACTGGATTATTTTATTTTAAGGAAAATTTCCATGTTCCTTATTTGCTTCCATATACCTATTTTTAATCGGGGGTAAGCGTTCTCCTATCTAGGTGATTCAGAGTAGGTTTTCGCATGACCCGGTAGTTGGATTGTGACAATGTTATTTATTTTTTACTTAATTATAGTATTTTTTAATATTTTTTCTTGAGTCGATCTATTAAAAACAGTCTCTTTACCATCCACGGTAAAGTTAAGGCCTGCGTATACTCTAACCTTTCCACACCTTGTGGAATTACACTACTATGTTGTTGTTGTAGTTTATTTGGTTATTCTCTGCTTCAAAATTATCTTAAATTATCTTAGTTAGATAAAGTTTCGTTTATGTAGGATTTCTATTATTAAGGGATTTAAATATTTTTAGAAAAGTAGGAATAACATCATTATATTTAAGAGTTCCAAAAGATAAATATATTTTTGCCAAATATTTTCTTTTTTAAGAATTTCAAAAGATACATATTCTCAAAAAAAAAAAACTCTTTTTTAATCAAAGACATGAATAAAGATTTTTCAACCAAAGTATTTATCTTTTATTTCTAATTTCGTAAACAAAAAACACATAATAAATTATGTACTTTAATATATTTAATTACGGATATACCTCACATGAGATATAAGGTAGAATTTTTATTGTATATTAGTGTCACGACCCAACCTACCGGGCCGTGCGTGCGCCTACTCTAACCACCTAGATAGACGAACCCTCACCACCCGTCCAACAGGTGACTCACAAAAATTAAAGTAAACCATTAATCAGCCTATTTTTATACATGAGAAATTCTTTTACAGAAAATGTTGATACAATAGACGACTTAAAGAATTTGCGGAACACCTTTACAACCTTTAAAAACACCCTCCCTAGGACTTAGTCTAAGCAGGTAGAAGAGCTACTGCAAGATTTATACAAAACATGTAAAAGAGACACAACTTCCGTCATGGAATCGAAGGACAGAAGCTGCTGGAGATCACCATCGTCATGTACCTATGAAACATCACCAACCCTGAAACCAGACTATACCAAAAAGGTATATCAAGAATAGAGTCAGTACAACCACATGTACTGGTAGAAATCATCGGTCGACCCGAATCCACACGTACCATCATATACGAAAACAGGGAAAAACATGAAAATAAGCACTATAACTCTCTCCTTCACCTTTAGCCTTGACCCTGACATCTAGGACTTCCCAAGTTTCACTCATAACTAGACTTCTCAAGGTCGCCTTGTCACCCAGAATTTCCAAGTCGCCTACCTTGACTAAATACCAAGACTAAATCCGGCACACTGCCCAACCAAACCACTTATACCCAAGTATTACCTACCATTTTCAAGATTTTCCCAGACCTCTAGGACAGCTTTACCACCGGGTTATATTAACCAATAACCACACCCAGACTCTCAGTCTTCCTCTATATTTACCAACCACATGCAATTTACCTAACAACTATTGACACCTTCAATGACCACCATAGAGCTACATCTAAATCCCTTCTTGGATCACATAACCCGGAGCCTCCAAGGGTCCTCCATCCATACCTAAATGTTCAACAGACTACCCCGGTCTACACCAAGACCCACCCTTAGCTTATAACTATGATAATTCATGACCGCCATTATTACACTTAATGACATTAATTTATTAGCACATAACCTCTTTTAAATAGTCCGGACCCACCCGGATCCCCCTCACACATCTAGTGTTAACATGACAAACCTGATCTACACCAAGACCAACTAATAACTAACATAATAACCCGGTCTACACCAAGACCAACTAATAACATAATATAGCAACCCGGCCTACACCAAGACAAACTCACAATATACTACAACAACCCGACCTACACTAAGACCAAACTAATAACATAATATAGCAACCCGGCCTATACCAAGACCAAACTCACAATATACCATAACAACCCAGCCTACACCAAGACCAAACTAATAACATAATATAGTAACCCGTCCTACACCACGACCAAACTCACAATATGCTATAACAACCCAGCCTACACCAAGACCAAACTAATAATATGCTATAACAACCCGGCCTACACTAAGACACAATAATAACATAATATAGCAACCCAGCCTATACCAAGAACAAACTCAGAATATACCATAACAACTCAGAATACACAAAGACCAAACTAATAACATAATATAGCAACCCGGTCCACTCACGGAACAAATACCAATCAACACATTACAACAATATCAATGCAATAATGCAGTAAAATAAACCCGTACCAGGCGTCGTACCTGAGCCAACCGTTAGTATTATCCCATACCAGGCGTGGTACCCGATCCAACCAATTGTTATACCAGTGCCAGGCATGGTACCCGAGCCAACTGTTAGTAATATCTCGTACCAGGCGTGGTACCCGAGCCAACCATTTGTTATACCCGTACCAGGAGTGGTACCCGAGCCAACCGTTAGTATTCCCGTACCAGGCGTGGTACCCGAGCCAATCAAATGTCAATTAATCCACAGTCAAGTAATGAACAAACAACTTGTAAAACCAACAAGTAACACACCGTTCAATCCACAGACTATAAAACAGGACCCTTAGACATTCTAAACAATTCCTCTATGCAATATAATTCATACAAACACTTAGATAAGAGTACAAAAATATACAACATTCACAAGAATCGTAAGCCATCACCTACCCTTTTTCCCGAGTATATAACTTAGCGTCGACCTTCGTCCGAAGACTAAACACACTCACCCTTTATTTACGAAAATGAACGGTTTCCCTTTTTTGCATAATTTAACAACCACATTGATTTCAGAACATGCGTAAATAATAACAATGTGAATTACCACCCCTTAGCCCTTAGCAAAACCAACACTACTTATCATTCCCTTCGTATTCCCAAAACATCACCTAGGAGTTTCCTATTTTCATACCCATTTAGTTATCCTTGCAATTCTCGATACCCCGAACCTTCCCGACATCCCAGTCCCTGAGCCCTATCATCTTATCATACCAGGACAACATAAACAACCCCAAATAATTATCAATATCCCATAATTTAATCCAACCACTTCCTAGAACACACATAACCAACACCGAATTCACCAGACTCCGTGCCCAGAGGACTAATCATGGATTCTCCTTTTCCACTATACAATAAGTACAGAATGTAAGCAGGTCTATCTACTCAATGAAAACCTAACCTACCTGGATGTCGAGCAGCTGTTTCATGCCCTTTCTTGCTCCGTGAAGGCATTCCATGACGGTTTTGTAGGCCTGAATCTGTGGTTTCACATCCTTTTTACCAGAATTCCTCCTCCCCATGGCTCCCAAGCCTTGGAGCAGCCTAGGAGGGTTTTTGGAATAGCTCTCGTCTGTTTTTAGGGCTGAAGGAAAGAGAATGAAATTAAAAACCCATTTTTTGGGTTTTATGGTCCCGTCGCTTTGTTGTAGCGGTCCCTGCTCCGCTATAGCGGAGTCAACTGCTATGGCGGAGGTTGACCGTGTTGACTTCCTCTATAGTGGTAATTATTTTTCTATAGCGAAGCTCGCCTTGGCAGAGCGGTAGCGCTCGTCACAGACAGAAACTCAGAAAATTCTTTAAAAGATCTATTTTTACAACACACCTTGAATCCCCGACGTTCTGGAATAACCCCTCGTTAACCTTGATTCCAGAAGTTCTACCTATCTGAATTCACTTCCGAAGAGTTCCCCGGACTCCTCTTTGTCTTAGCTAACGGAAAAAATTAGCTCGCAATAAGATACATTGCCCAAATCTTCACCCGAATTGCCCTAGACCATACCTTGCTCCAAAATCAGCCGAGACTAGCCTAGCCCAGAATTTTCAACTCGCAAACTCAGAAGTTTTTCTGACTCGAAACTTAGCACAAAATATTTACCTATAACAACGAATATGGTCGTTAAAACAGATACAAATTTACCCATCATTCATCCCCGAACTATCTCTAAGATGGAAAGAGAAGAAGGAGCCCTCCACGGACCTTAACGCTTTTGTCATGACAACGTAAATAAAATAACCTTATAAAACCCACCGAAACTTTTGAATCCCTTGGTGTACCCATCTCAATCAAAATTTAGCTCACTCCCGCTCTTATCAAGAAATTTCTTCCTTCGAACTGCACAAGGCTAACTAGATTACCCCTCCCCGAGTGCCCAAGAAATCCGGGGCCATGTTGAAACACCGAAGGCAAAGATACTCAACTAACGAACAACACAGCTTTTTCCTGCCATGGGGATTAGATCCCACCATGGTGATCCTTTTTCCACTATACCCGGAGTTCTACTAGCCCGAACTCTATTCTGGAAGCTTCCTACGGGGTACTATGCCCTCACATATCATAATATCACCTTACTCCTGACAACATTATTCCCCGAGATACGACGTATCTCCAAATCACGCAACAACATAAATTCCATTGGAACTGTTCCTGGCTTGAGGTTTCGTCAACTCTCGTCTTAGGGGGAATTCTATTCCGGCAATTACACCCTAACTAATGCTATGGCGAGCACATCCCCACCACTCAAAGAACGATAATACCGGTATTATCATGACCAACAGAAGGAATAACCATGTTAAGGGATTCATTTAATAACCCCATTCCCCTGACCGACCCTACGACTAAGGATCATCAATAATAAAACAAGTCAATAATCGTCCTCACTATATAAGCCTATGAGCAGTGTCCCACACTACTCAGCCAATTACGGGTCATTTGTCAAATTCTACATGAGTGACTATTCCCACCAATGGTCCATCATAATTCTACCAATATCCCGAGCTACCATAGCTACCCTTTCCTTTTTATCGCGCATGGATGCTAAATTTCTGACAAATTCCCTTATACGTATACTATATTAGCTAAAACGTTGGTTCCCTTGTCTTACCTAGCAATTTGTAGCTTAATAATTGCTTTTACATTGCCCCCGGGAAGGAATGAAAATAGGGGAAAACAAAGAAGGATTTCTGCCTCGCGCACTTCCGCTATAGCGGTGGTCACTCCGCTATAGCGGTTCTGCCATAGCGGTTGGCTTCCGCTATAGCGGTCCCGATGGTAACAGTACAAGAAGTTTTATTTCCAGCTAAATGCACTCACCCCCCCTTCCCAGTTACCACTGTCTAAACCTGTAAATCCCGCCATGGTCTTAAACTACCCTCAAGACCATTCCTGGCATTAACGCATCGCAATTCAATATGGCACATCATAAATTATAAAGAAATCACAACAACAATTGTTTCCCGACAATATCTTCCCGCCATTACACACTAATGACTCCCTTGTTCCCATGGTTCCCAACCAAGTCCCGACTGTCCTGAAATCAAAGTTTCCCTACAGTCATAGTTCTCAAGCCCTTATCATCCTAACCAATGACAAGCTTTTTATGCAGTACCACTTTTTAAATCAAGACATTTAACAGCTTATCACCACCCAAGGTACACAAAATTTTCAACTTAAAGACCCTCTGTAGACTCAACATGCACAGCAGGCAACAATTTACACACACTTCAAGTAAGTCACACAAAGAATGTACAACACAACAATTCAACTTCAAGTCACAACCAAATCAATCATAACCGAATCAAGTCACAACCTATCCAAACCATACAGTTTCACCTTCATTCATACCATGGATGACTATCAGCCAGTTATCCATGCTTGCCATAGCCTCTCAGGCCAGATACCAATTGGAACCTTCTCGGTTCAAATTTTTCTCTTGCTTGTCCGGTCGTAGCCAAAGCACCACGACCTCTTTTACCTTGCTGATATACCAATTGGAATCGAGAGATACCAATTAGACTCAACCCATACATGCAAGTAAGCGAACCGCACGAAAGAATGAAAGAAGGGAGATGTTTCCTAGAATGCCTCATAGCTCCCCAAAGATTAGATGTGGACGTCAACGATTGGTAGGACTCTATTCGACACTTTGCTCTTGTACCGGGAGACCGGTAACCTAGGCTCTGATACCATCTGTCATGACCCAACCTACCGGGCCATGCAGGCGCCTACTCTAACCACCTAGATAGACGAACCCGCACCACCCATCCAATAGGTGACTCACGGAAATTAAAGTAAACCATTAACCAACCCATTTTTATATATGAGAAATTCTTTTACAGAAAATGTTCTTAAAATAGACGACTTAAAGAATTTGTGGAACACTTTTACAACCTTTAAAAACACCCTCCCTAGTACCTAGTCTAAGCAGGTACAAGAGCTACTGCAAGATTTATACAGAACATGTAAAAGAGACACAACTTCCATCATGGAATCAAAGGACAGAAGCTGCTGGAGATCACCATCGTCATGTACCTATGAAACATCACCAACCCTGAAATCAAACTATACCAAAAAGGTATAGCAAAAGCAGAGTCAGTACAACCACACATACTGGTAGGCATCATCGGTCGATCTGAATCAACACGTACCATCATATAGTAAAACAGGGAAAAACATGAAAATAAACATTATAGCTCCCTCCTTCACCTTTAGGCTTGACCTTGATATCTAGGACTTCCCAAGTCTCACTCATAACTAGACTTCTCAAGGTCGCCTTGTCACCCAGACTTCCCAAGTCACCTACCTTGACTAAATACCCAGACTAAATTAGGCCCACTGCCCAACCAAACCACTTAAACCCAAGTATTACCTACTATTTTCCAGACTTTCCCAGACCTCTAGGACATCTTTACCACCTGGTTATATTAACCAATAACCACAGCTAGACTTTAAGTCTTCCTCTATATTTACAAATCACATGCAATTTACCTAACAACCATTGACACCTTTATTGACCACCATAGAGCTACATCTAAATCCCTTCTTGGATCACATAACCCAGACCCTCCAAGGATCCTCCATCCACACCTGAGTGTTCAACAGACTACCCCAATCTACACCAAGACCCACCCTTAGCTTATTACCATGATAATTCATGAGCGTCATTATTACACTTAATGACATTAATTTATGAGAACATAACCTCTTTTAAATAGTCTGGACCCACCCGGATCCCCCTCACACATCTAGTGTTAACATGACAAACCCGATCTACACCAAGACAAACTAATAACCAACATAATAACCCGGTCTACACCAAGACCATCTAATAACGTAATATAGCAACCCGATCTATACTAAGACCAACTAATAACCAACATAATAACCCGGTCTACACTAAGACCAAGCTAATAACATAATATAGCAACCCGACTTATACCAAGACCAAACTCACAATATACCATAACAACCCGGCCTACACCAAGACCAAACTAATAACTTAATATAGCAACCCGACCTACACCAAGACCAAACTCACAATATGCTATAACAACCTGGCCTACACCAATACCAAACTAATAATATTCTATAACAACCCGGCCTACACCAAGACCAAACTAATAACATAATATAGCAACCCGGCTTATACCAAGACCAAACTCAGAATATACCATAACAACCCGGCCTACACCAGGTGTGGTACCCAAGCCAACTGAATGTCAATTAATCTATAGTCAAGTAATGAACAAACAACTTGTAAAACCAATAAGCAACACACCGTTCAATGCACAGACTGTAAAACAGGACCCTTAGACATTATAAACAATTCCTCTAAGCAATGTAATTCATACAAACACTTAGATAAGAGTACAAAAATATACAACATTCACAGGAATCGTAAGCCATCACCTACCCTTTTTCCCGAGTATATAACTTAGCCTCGACCTTTGTCCGAAGACTAAACACACTCACCCTATATTTACGAAAATGAACGGTTTCCCTTTTTAGCATAATTTAACAACCACATTGATTTCAGAACTTGCATAAATAATAACAATGTGAATTACCACCCCTTATCCCTTAGCAAAACCAATACTACTTATCATGCCCTTCGTATTCCCGAAACCTCACCTAGGAGTTTCCCATTTTCATACCCATTTAGTTATCCTTGCAATTCCAGGTTCCCCGAACCTTCCCAACATCCCAGTCCATGAGCCCTATCATCTTATCATACCAGGACAACATAAACAACCCCAAATAATTATCAATATCCCACAATTTAATCCAACCAATTCCTAGCACACACATAACCAACACCAAATCCACCAGACTCTGTGCCCGGAGGCCTAATCATGGATTCTCCTTTCCCACTATACAATAAGTACAGAATATAAGAAGGTCTATCTACTCAATGAAAACCTTGCCTACCTGGATGTCGAGCAGCTTTTCCATGCCCCTTCTGGCTCTGTGAAGGCGTTCCCTGAGAGTTCTGCAGGCTCGAATCCGTGGTTTTGTGTCCTTTTTACTGGAATTCCTCCTCCCCATGGCTCCCAAGCCTTGGAGCAGCCTAGGAGAGTTTTTTGGAATAGCTCTCATCTGTTTTTGGGGCTGAAAGGAAGAGAATGAAATTAAAAACTCATTTTTTGGGTTTTTTGGTCCCGTCGCTCTGCTATAGCGGTCCCTGCTCTGCTATAGTGGTACCGTCGTAGCGGAGTCAACCTCTATGGAGGAGGTTGACCGTCTTGACTTCCTCTATAGCAGTAATTATTCTGTAATAGCGGAGGTCGCCGTGGTGGAGCGGTAGCGCTCATCATGGACATAAACTCAGAAAATTCCTGAAAAGAGCCCTTTTTACAACACACCTTGAATCCCCGACGTTTCTTAATAACCCCTTCGCGTTAACCTTGATTCCTGGAGTTCTACCTACCCGAATTCACTTCCGAAAAGTTCCCCAGAATCCTCTTTGCCTTAGCTAACAGAAAAGTTAGCTCGCAACAAGATACATTCCCCAATCTTCACCCGGATTATCCTAGACCATACCTCACTCCAAAACTGGTTGTGACTAGCCTAGCCCAGAATTTTCAGATCCCAAACTCGGAAGTTTTTCCGACTCGAAACTTGGCACGAAAGATTTACCCATAACGATGAACCCGGTCATTACAATTAGGTAAGTTTTAAATTTTAAAATGCATAAGGTGCATTGAAAACTAAATTTTTATGTTCATTTTTATTTATCCACTTTGAATTTTGTACGCTCTTTAAGAAACAATGATTGATATGAGTATTTTACTACAATATCCATATTAATTGATATTTAATCTTAAATCTTGAAAAATTATTTGGAGTAATTAATGCTAAGGGCAAAATATAGATTTTTTTTTTATGTCTTTCTCTTGGGAGAGAGAAGAGAGGGATGGGTAATCAATGTGTGTGTTCAACAAGAACATTAATTAAATTAAAAGGGACAAATATAGAGTCTTTTATTAAAATATTAAATATGAAAAAAATAAGATAAAAAAATGATTTATTTTTCCACAATTTTTGTCAAGAAATTCCTCGTGGATTACCCAAAAAAATCATGTGAACTTACCTGCCGAAAAATTTGCAAGAATGTTCCTTTTTTCATGGTCTTTTACCAATTTTTTTGGTGAACTATTAATATTTTTCACAAGAAAATTTGCAAGTAACTTATTTGCAAAATCCCCAGGTAATTTATCTGGGGATTGTAAATTTGCATGTAATAATTACCCACAAGCTTTTTTTCAACGTATTTAGGGTGGAAAAAAAATTCACAAGAAACTTATTTACGTGTGATGTTTCTTCAAAATCACCAAGAAAATCTCCATTTAATTCGAGTTTTTCTAGATGTTAAATGTTTACCGTGGTAAAATCCAAACATAAGAAAAGATTGAAACTCAACCAAATGACCAGAACACCCCCCACCCCCCCGCCCGCCCAAAGCCTCGGGAACTATGCCAAATCTCCAACTAGGTCATAATTCATCCTCCGGACCTAGTGGAATTATTAAAACTCGGACTCGACCTCGTCAACCCCAAATATTGATTTTGATCAAATATTCAAGACTGAAAAACTTTCTCGGAACGCATCCGATCACCTCGAGAATCCTACCACCCATCATCCCTGCATGTCATAACCTTCCATCCAAAGCTATGAAAAGGATCAAACGGGGGAAAGAAGCAAAATCCCAACACGACATCCTTGAGGATCGTTACAAGTATATTAATTATTTTGCTTATTGGATCTAACACAGGTCCTAGTTTACACTGTAAGTATTTTTTCCTTCTTTTTTCTTAATACCTTTTGACCAGCTTTTAACTAATCAATTAGTTAATGTTGACTAGCTTTATTAATTTATTAATCTTTGAAAAAGTCTTGACTACTTTTTTGTCTTTTATTTATTTGCTTAAGCTCATTAAGTTAAAACTTAAAATAGCATAAGGTTCTTCCTCTAGAAGTCTGATTTGCAAGTTTTATTGTTTGCGTCATGTTGTCATAATTATTATATTTTTTATTCAATCGATTTGTTTATATAAATTAAAAAGATGAATAATTCAAATCATAATCTAAAGTTGGCTAGTGTAGCACTTGGAAACTTTAGATTCTGGATCCACTTTTGCTTCATCTTGTGCGAGATAGAGAGGTTGTTTTCAATAGAACATCGGCTCAAGAAAAGCGTTTTCAAAAAAGCATATTTAAAAAATAATGATAAACACTGAGGATAAAGAAGTATCTAAAATAAAAATAGAAGCATGACCAAAGATAAATACTAGAATAATATTAATAGTAGTGATAAAGAAAAGAGTAAATAAAGATCATTTTTCAATAAAATCCAATCAATAAACTTATTTATTTTTTAGAATATGTAGATGTAATACATTAGCATCAGGTGGAGGCTTGGTGACAACAACAACGCCCAACTTCGCATCCTCCTTTTGGAAACCCTTGGCCTTTGCACTCAAATTGGCAATCCTCCGTTGTAAACGTCTCTGTGCATGCCTTAAAGCAAAGAGCCCTACTTTCATCATTTGTTGCACCTATCATACAAAAATAATTGCTTTACAATTTAAAAAAATGAAAAAAGAAGATAAATTAATACGCAAAAATAAAAACATAAGTATACCAAGAAGATTTTATGTAGTTGAAAATGGAATAACTAAGAGAAGGAAAACAATTAAAAACTTGGGAAACTCCATTTGAGGCTTATATTCTTGATTGATTGATATATGCTTAGAGTATAAAATTTGGTACGAATATATGGCTATTTATAAGGGATGAAATAAGTAGATATACATAATCGTTTTTGTATAAGGAAGGTCATTTAATAAATTAAGATTGAAGATATCTCGAGAAATAGGTCAGCAAATTATTGGGGGGGAAACCATTAGAATCTTTTTTCTTTTAAGAGGAGGGTATTAAGGATTGGAATTTTAAGATGGTTATTTAATTATCGTTTCATTTCTGTGTTATTTTATATGACTTTTATATTATAATTATTTTTTTTGCTTGTCTATTTTAGCAAATCGAGAGAAAATTATTATTTTCTTTCACTAAGATCCTTATCATTAAATAATTATTTTTTCTGTTGTATTTTATTTGGCCTTTATACTAAATATAAATTATTATTTTTACTTGTCCATTTTAATAAATCAAGAGAAATTTATCATTTTTTTTCAATACTATACTTGTCATGACCCGATTTTTCGGTCATGATGGCACCTACAACCCCCCAGTAGGCGAACCAATCCCCATATCCCGGAACGGTTAGTAACGGGCTACAATCTAACCATCAAGCCAAAGAAAACATATATATAAGCGGAAGCAAGGGATATAAGAATAACAAAAGGAACAACAGGAATATATATACAAAAGCTAAACCCAACCCAAAATCTAGTATCATTATATAAGAGCCGAAACTAAGTATATAGAGTACAAAGGATCGAAAAGAATATATACATATGTCTCTGAATGATAAAGGAGTACATAATACAGAAGATGAACTAAAGCTAATCCCTGGTCGGAAGAGCTCACCCTAAGTCTCGGATAGTCCAAAAACACCTCGCACGAGGTAGCACGGTCAGTGGAAAGAACCTACACTCGGATCTGCACCCAAAGATGCAGAAGTATAGTATGAGCACCAATTGCAAAGCAACAGGTACCCAGTAGGTATCATAGGCCGACCGGGCATATATATATGATAAAAGAGCAATAATAAGCAAAATAGAAACAAGTAGTCACTGAAAGCAACAAAGGACCAAACGGAAGCTAGCACGGAAGGAATACAACCAAGATAACACACATGACTAGCTACTAGAATACCAATCACAGGCGAAAGAAAGAAATACGTACCCAAGATCCTTGCAATAACAAGTATATAGAGAAGGGTCTAGAAAGTAGGCGGTATACCAGTAACCTCAATAAAACGAGAAGGAGCAGGCGAATAACGAAAGTCATGCTCAGATATAGAATACTATCATTCGAATAAGTATCCTAATCTCAATCAAGATATACCAACTGGAAGCCAAAGTACCACCTTATCAAATCCAATGTCGAGAAACCATAATAGGGACAATATTATGAGTTAATAACAATCATCCTACCTACAGTCCCACAGGCGCCCATACACCCGAGGAACACAAGCAAGAGAAGACAAACCCTCCGGCATCCCATACTATCGGAGCGTACACTCAGCAAACAACAAACAAGGATGGAACCTCAAATAATATGATAATATGATGAACTAGGTGTAATAATAGTAACGTATGTTACCCGCTTCCGGTGTCCTATAAGGCCCAGAATACAGGAGTCATGGAAGGTTCCACCCGTATACCTCTACTACACCGTATACCCTCCCTCTGGCACTCCCGACATGTAGCCCCTGGTCCGAAATAGCAAGGTCCATGGAGGCCCCTAACAAACATACTAGATGTACCGCAATCTCGAGAATCCCCAAGTAAAGCTGCCTGGAGGGTGTCTGGGTCTAAATCAATAAATCAAATGGTTCTAGTGCACGCCCCCGCTGAGCCTAGTATTATCACGAACGCTGTAGTAAAACAAGTCTACCTCTCAGCTCTGCCAAGCCCAGTATTAGTAGTAATTGTGATAAAACATCCTTTTTATCTTCTCTTATCCAAGAAGATTCGTTAAAACGGTACCAAACCTCTTTGCAATCATTTTTACTAAAAATGGGCCCCACGGGCCATGCAGGTTTTAGAAATCATTCAACAGAAGGCCCGAAGCCAAAACCATAGTAAAATTATGCAGAAACCCGCTATATGCATGATAAATGGTGTGCACAATCACAATAGTGGCTCACGGCCCACAATCAACCTATTGGCCCTGCACAGGCTCGAATCATTCTACAACACAGATAGCCAGCTCTATAACAATAATAACGATGTTCTGGACTTACAAACATTCCCAATAACCCACCGTCTATGTTCCAGAGTCAATACAAGGCCACACAGGACCACGAGGGTGCTAATATCGTCTATAACAAATACTACAAACATCGGAGGAAAGAAACGAATTGAACATGAAGAAGCGGTCAGGTTCTGTGGTACCAAGTGAATAAACCCAACCCAAGGATGCCCATTAATACAATTTTATCCTATATATGCAAAGCCTAGAGGAGTTAGACCGTAACCTACCTGTCGTCCAATGACAAGCTCGAACCTCTCCAAAAAAAAAGCTCCAAAACAAAATCAAACTCGAACTCGGGCTTGAATAGCTTAACGTAGATAATTGATTTTACTTTCGGTGATCGAATAAATTATCAAAAAAAAAAATTCCACCTAAACCTCTTCAACGTAAGAGAAAACAAAGGTGCAACATCAAACAAATAATTATGTAATGAGAAAAGTTTTTATGAAACTTTGTAGTAGCATACATATATATAGCTACAGCAAAGGGGTCATTTGACCGACCCCAAAGAGTAAATAACTTGACAACTTTTATCCCAACATTAATTAATTAACTATAAAATGCTTAATGGATGGCCTCATATTATGCTCAAGTGTTGTACTCTCCCTCCACTTCCACGTGGAAGTGGAGGTGTCAACATTCTATTTTTATTTACCCCATTATGTATATATTCGGGTATTGCATAGGTTCATGGTTAAATATATATAACTTTTTAAATATACCATAATTAATAGAAAATCATTTACAATGAAAACTACTATATTATAATAATAATTTTCAACATAACTAAGCTTACTATTTCTATTAAAATATTAATAATTTATGAAACTCTCATAAAATAAATACATACACAAATATATTATAACAAAAGTATTTTTCATTGACATTTAAAATATTATAGGAAGGAAATAAAAATATAACTTTTTACCACATTCAACTTTTAAATCAAATACTTTCAAATACGCGCGACGTTAAAAAAATTCTCAAATTTAGGCTCGCCAGCCTTTGCTACGGAACTAAGGTTAAGGTTATACGAACGTAAATCACTAACGCACGATTTCGATACTCAGCTTCTATGACTCAGCTCTAAATAGGGGAACGACCATAAGGACCAAACGAACGGCCAGGGCATCGAACCACCGGTCCCAAAAAGCCATAAATGACTTGGGGCCGCTACAGGAAAGCTCTAATAGGGCAAAGAATGCGTAAATGCGAAAATGACTAGACGGGTCATTACATCATCCACTACTAAAAGGGACTTTCATCCTCGAAAGTCAAGGACAAGTAAGTACTTGAAGGCTCAAACAGCTGCGGATACTGAGCCCGCATATCTCTCTCACTCTCCCAGATAGCCTCCTCAACTGGACGGTGCCTCTACTGAACCTTAATAATCGGGATCTCCCGAGACCTCAATCTCCTGACATCTCTGGCAAAAATAGCTACTGGCTCCTCAACAAAGGCTAAACTCGCATCCAACTGAACTGAATCCCACTGCAACATATGAGACTCGTCTGGAACATACCGGCGCAACATCAAAACATGAAATACAAGATGTATAGCTGAAAACATCGGAGGCAAGGCTAACTGATAGGCAACACTACTAACCCTCTAAAGAATCTCAAACATGCCAATGTACCTGGGGCTAAGCTTGCCCCGCATACCAAATCTCATCACGCCCTTCATGGGCGATACACGGAGAAACACCAATTCACCAACACTAAAATCCAAGGCACAAAGCCTACGATCATCATAATTCTTCTGCCTGCTTTGAGCTGCCCGAAGTTTGTCCTGAATCACTTGGACTCGGTCTAAGGAATCTCGAAGCAAATTTGTTTTCTGTGGCCTAGACTAGAAACCATCAAACCAACCAACCGGCGATCTGCAACACCTACCATACAAATCCTCAAAAGGTGCCCTGCCAATACTCGAATGAAAACTATTATTATAAGCAAACTCTGCCAAGGGCACAAACTGATCCCAAGAAACTCCAAAGTCAAGAACACAGGCCCGAAGCATGTCCTCCAAGATCTGAATAGTCCTCTCGTACTGGCCATCTGTCTGAGGATGGAATGCAGTACTAAACTGAACCTCTGTACCCAAATCTCGCTGAATAGCTCTCCAGAACTAAGATGTGAACTGAGTGCTGTGGTATGAAATGGTTGAAGCTAGGACCCCGTGCAACCGAACAATCTCACAAAGGTAGATCTGAGATAACCTCTTTGCACCATAAGAAGTCTGAACCGACAAGAAATATGTTGACTTAGTCAGCCTATCAACAATCAACTATATGGAATCAAACCCACAAGAAGTACGAGGCAAACCAACAATGAAGTCCATAGTAATCCCTTCCCACTTCCACTCAGGAATGGGAAGTCGCTGCATAAAACCACCAGGTCTCATGTGCTCGAACTTCACCTACTTACAGTTCAAGCACCGATATATAAACTCCGCTATATCCTGCTTCATACCACTCTACCAGTAAAGTTGTCTCAAGTCTCTATACATCTTTGCTGAGCCAGGATGAATGGAGTATCTAGAACAATGCACCTCACGAAGTATCAACTGAATTAAATCCCCAACTCTTGGTACACAAAGGCGACTATTAAATCTCAGAACCCCATCTGAATCTAGAGTAGCCTGACTGGCCTCACCCCGAACAACCAGATCAGGAAGGTCACACAACCACTAATCCTCAAACTGACGGCTCTGAATCTGATCAATCAAAGTAGAATGAACCTCGACACTGGCCAAGGGTTAGCCAAGGACCAGATGTCCAAGGCCAACAGTGTCTCTGAAACTTAAAGATAACTAGGCTACCCATACTCCCCGCCTTCCGGCTCAAGGAATACGCTACCACATTTTCCTTACCCGGTTGATACAGGATAGTGAAGTCATAGTCCTTCAGTAGCTCAACCCATCTCCTCTACCTCGAGTTCATCTCTCGCTGACTCGTGATATACTGAAGACTATGGTGATCAGTGAATATCTCATCTCACAGTGAACTCCATATAGGTAATGCATCCAGACCTTGAGCGTGAAAACTACCGCCGCCAACTCTAAGTCATAACTGGGGTAGTTGCATTCGTTAACCTTCAGCTGCCTTGACGCATATGTTATCACTCGACCCTGCTGCATCAACACACAACCAAGACAAACCCCGGAAGCATCACAATACATGAAGAAGCTCTGACCCTCAACCGGCAAAGTCAAAACTGGAGCTAAAGTCAATAAGTCCTTAAGCCTCTGAAAGCTATCCTCACACTGATCCGACCACTGGAATGGGACATCCTTCCTAGTTAGCATAGTCAAGGGTGATACTATGGAAGAAAATCCCTGAACGAACCATCTGTAGTAACCTGCTAACCCAAAAAACTTGTGGAACTCAATAGTAGTAGTAGTAGGTCTAGGCCAATCACAAACCGCGGAACTCTTTCCCGGATAAACCCTAATCCCATCCTTAGATACCACGTGCCCTAGGAATGAAACTGACTCAAGCCAAAACTCGCACTTTGAGAACTTGGCATAAATTCGATGATCTCTCAAAGTCTGGAGTATAATCCTCAAGTGTTGCTCATGCTCATCCCTACTCCGCAAGTATACCAAGATGTCGTCTATGAAAACTATCACAAATGAGTCCAAATACGGGCTAAACACCTTGTGCATCAAGTTCATAAAGGCTGCGGGGGCATTAGTCAGCCTGAAAGACATCACCAGGAACTCATAATGGCCATAACGTGTCCTGAATGCTATCTTGGGGATGTCCTCCGCCCTAATCCTCAACTGATGGTAGCCAGACCTCAAATCAATCTTTGAAAACACGATTGAACCCTGAAGCTGATCAAACAAGTCATCAATCCTCGGCATTGGATACCTATTCTTTACTCTCACCCTATTTAGCTGCCGATAATCAATACACATCCGCATCGACCCATCCTTCTTCTTCACAAACAGAATAGGAGCACCCCAAGGTGACACACTTGATCTAATAAACCCCTTAGCTAACAGATCCTGGAGCTGCTCCTTAAGCTTTCTCAACTCAGCAGGAGCCATATGGTAAGGAGAAATAGAAATAGGCCTGGTGCAGAACTCTAACTCAATAGCAAAATCAATATCTCTCTCAGGTGGAAGGCCTGGCAGGTTGGTAGGGAGCACATATAGGAAGTCCCTAACTACAGGAAAAGACTAGGGGACGAACGGTCAGCACTAGCATCTCAGACATATGCTAGGTAAGATAAACACCCACGGGAAATCAACTTCCTAGATCGAAGACAAGAGATGATCCCAGATGGTGCGCAGCCAGCAGAACCTTACCACACGACCAGGGATACACCGGGCATGGCTATGGTAACGGTATTGGCATAACAATATAAAATTGCACAGTGAGGGGATAGCCAGTCCATGCCCAGTATCACATCAAAATATAGCATTTCGAGGATCATCAAATCACCAACAGATATCATACAAGATCTCACAATCTGATCCACTACTAAAGAATCTCTTACTGAGGTCAAAATAGAAACATGCACAGATAATGGCTCACTAGCCAACCCCAAACAAGGTACAAAGTAGACAGACACATATGAACAAGTAGATCCTGGATCAAACAAAGCCAAAGCTGACTGACCACATACAGAAATTATACCTGTGATCACAGCATCCGAGGCCTCTGCCTCCGATCTCCCAAAGACCGCATAGAACTAACAAAAACCACCACTTGACTGACCGCCCTCCCTATCACCTGTCCTTCCACGCTGGGCACCACCTCTATCTTGACCACCACCCCCTCTAGCCAGTGGCTGAACTGCACGAATAGGCTGAGCCAGCTTAGCGGGTGGCTGAACTACACTCCGTTGGGGGAAATCTCTAGCAAAGTGCCCAATAACTCCACACTCATAGCAAACCCTTGACGATCTATACTGTCAAGATGAACCAGCTGAACCTGTATGGCCACCACGACTTGATGCCCCAGAAACTGAACCCCTCAGAGTCTGACCACTGTAACCCGGCTGGCTACTCTGTCCCTGCTCAACCTGAGACCTATCAGAAGACTAAAGTGAAGCCTGAACCGATTGACTAAATTGACCCTAGTACTGCTGTGGCTGATCACCTCGGCCCCACTGGTTTACATGCTGCTGCTCAGGAACTAACTCTGGCTCATAATCATGCTCTGGCTCTATCTCTACTCTAGTAGCTCTAGCAAGTGCCGCTGCTCGGGGACATCCTTGACCCCTACCTTTACGACCTCCCCAGCCCTTGTACTGTAGTTAGAGGCTCATCTTCACCTGATGCCGACGCTCTCATACGAACTATCTGTGGAAGAATGAAGTAGAACAAATGGGATTTCAAGAAACTTCAAGGGTACCACGCACGATACAGAAGCAATGAAAGAGTCGTATTTCCTAAGATGTCACGATAGCCTCCCGAAGATTAAGTACGGACGTCTCCTCCCCAATTCGCAGGACTCTACTAGACATTGGCTCCTATACCGATGACACCGGTGAATCTAGGCTCTGATACCAACCTGTCACAACCTAATTTCTCGGTCATGATGGCACCAACAACCCCCAGTAGGCTAACCAATCCCCATAGCACGAAACGGTTATTAACGGGCTACAATCTAACCATCAAGCCAAAGAAAACATATACATAAGCGGAAGCAAGGGATATAAGAATAAGAAAAGGAACAACAAGAATATATAAACAAAATCTAAAACCAACCCAAAATCTAGTATCATAGTATAAGAGTCAGAACTAAGTATATAGAGTACAAAGGATCCAAAATAATATATACATGTCTCTGAATGATAAAGGAGTACATAATACAGAAGATGAACTAAAGCTAAGCCCTGGTCGGAAGAGATCACCCTCAGTCTCGGATAGTCCAAAAACACCTCGCAGGAGGCAGCACGGTCAGTGGCAAGAACCTACACTCGGATCTGCACCCAAAGATGCATAAGTGTAGAATGAACACCAATTGCAAAGCAACAGGTACCTAGTAGGTATCATAGGCTGACTGGGCATATATAAAATAAAAGAGCATTAATAAGCAAAATAGAAACAAGTAGTCACTGAAAGAAACGAAGGAGCAAACGGAAGCTAGCACGGAAGGAATACAACCAAGATAACACACATGGCTAGCTACTAGAATACCAATCACAGGGGAAAGAAAGAAATATGTACCCGGGATCCTTGCAATAACAAGTATATAAAGAAGGGTCTAAAAAGTAGGCGGTATACCGGTAACCTCAATGAAACGAAAAGGAGCAGGCGAATAACGAAAGTCATGCTCAGATACGGAATACTATCATTCGAATAAGCATCACAATCTCAATCAAGATATACCAACTGGAAGCCAAAGTACCACCTTATCAAATCCAATCTCGAGAAACCATAATAGGGACAAAATTATGAGTTAATAACAATAGGCCTACCTACAGTCCCACGGGCTCCCATAAACCCGAAATACACAAGCAAGTGAAGACAAACCCTATGGCATCCCATAATACCAGAGCTTACACTTAGAAAATAGCAAACAAGTATGGAACCTCAAACAATATGATATATGATGAACTAGGTGTAATAATAGTAACGTATGTTACCCGCTTCCGATATTCTATAAGGCCCTGAAGTCAGGATCCATGGAAGGTCCCACCCGTATACCTCTACTACACCGTATGCCTTCCCTCCGATACTCCCGGCACGTAGCACCTAGTCTAGAACAACGAGGTCCATGGAGGCCCCCAATAAACATACTAGATGTACCGCAATCTCGAGAAATCCCAAGTAAAGCTGCCCGGAGGGTTTCTGGGTTTAAATCAATAAATCAAATGGTTCTAGTGCACGGCCCCGCTGAGCCAAGTATTATCACGAACGCTGTAGTAAAACAAGTCTACCTCTCGGCTCTGCCGATCCCAGTATTAGTAGTAATTGTGATAAAACATCCTTTTTATCTTCTCTTATCCAAGAAGATCCATTAAAATGGTACCAAACCTCTTTGCAATAATTTTTACTAAAAATGGGCCCCACGGGCCATGCAGATTTTAGAAATCATTCAACAGAAGACCCGAAGCCAGAACCATAGTAAAATTATGCAGAAACCCGCTAAATGCATGATAAATGGTGTGCACAATCACAACTGTGGCCCACGGCCCACAATCAACCTATTGGCCCTGCACAGGCTAGAATTATTCTACAACACAGATAGCCAGCTCTATAACAATAATAACGATGTTCGGGACTCACAAACATTCCCAATAACCCACCGTCTATGTTCTAGAGTCAATACAAGGCCACACAGGACCACGAGGGTGCTAATATCGTGTATAACAAATACTACAAACATCGGAGGAAAGAAATGAATTGAACATGAAGAAGCGGTCAGGGTCTGTGGTACTAAGCTAATAAACCCAACCCAAGGATGTCCATTAATACAATTTTATCCTATATATGCGAAGTTTAGAGTAGTTAGACCGTAACCTACCTGTCGTCCGATGACAAGCTTGAACCTCTCCAAAAAAAAACTCCAAAATGAAATCAAACTCGAACTCGGGCTTGAATAACTTAACGTAGATAATTGATTTTACTTTCGGTGATCGAATAAATTATCAAAAAAAAAATCCACCTAAACCTCTTCAACGTAAGAGAAAACAAAGGTGCAACATCAAACAAATAATTATGTAATGAGAAAAGTTTTTATGAAACTTTGTAGTAGCATACATATATATAGCTACAGCAAAGAGGTCATTTGACCAACCCTAGAGAGTAAATAACTTGACAACTTTTATCCCAACATTAATTAATTAACTATAAAATGTTTAATGGATGGCCACTCATAATATGCTCAAGTGTTGTACTCTTTCTCCACTTCCACCTGGAAGTGGAGGTGTCAACATTGAATTTTTATTTACCCCATTACATATATATTCAGATATTGCAAAGGTTCGTGGTAAAATATATATAACTTTTTAAATATACCATAATTAATAAAAAATCATTTCCAATAAAACATACTATATTATAATAATAATTTTCAACATAACTAAGCTTAGTATCTCTATTAAAGTATTAATAATTTATGAAACTCTAGTAAAATAAATATATACACAAATATATCATAACAAAAGTATTTTTCATAGGCATTTAAAATATTTTAGGAAGGCAACAAAAATATAACTTTTTACCACATTCAACTTTTAAATCAAATACTTTCAAATACGCGCGACGTTAATAAAATTCTCAAATTTAGGCTCGCAAGCCTTTGATACGGAACAAAGGTTAAGGTTATACGAATGTAAGTCACTATCCCACGATTTCGATACTCAGCTCCTACGGCTTAGCTCTAAAATAGGGGAACAACCATAAGGACCAAACGAACGGCCAAGGCACCGAACCACCAGTCCCAACAAGCCATAAATGACTTGAGACCACTACAAAAAAGCTCTAACAGTGCAAAGAAAGTGTAAACGCGAAAATGACCAGAAGGGTCATTGCAATACTTATCATTAATTAACTATGTAAAGTACCAGTGATCAGATTTCAATTTTCAAAGCGTAAGTTATAAGGGTAATTTAATAAAATAAACCTCTAATAAATAATTTTTAGGGGAGTTTTAAGTCAACATAGGTCAAGTAATATGAAACGAATGAAGAAGACAAAGTACTAATAGTCAAATTTAATTTTTTAAAAATTAATTTAGTAAATTAAATATCTAGTAAATATTTTCTTAAGGAGAGTGTCAAGTCAACACGAGTTAAGTAATTAAATAAGGACAACTTTCATAAAGCACACTAGTTTAGGTGTTAATTACTCAACATACCAATAGTTTTAATAATTACATATTTTGTCATATACACTGTATTTGTCTCTTGATAAACATATCTGACGAATGTATCTCGCCTCTCTCCTTTCTCTCTAGCCTATCCTCTCTCGCTCACCTCTCCCCTCTCTCGCTCACCTCTCCTCTCTCTCGCTCGTGTATCTCCCTCTCTTTTCCCTCTACTTCTCTGTATCTAGTGTATTAGTGATGTATCTAATGTATAGATACATACTTACTTAGTATATCTGTGCACTGTGCATAGATATATATTTGTGCACTGTGTACTAGTATATCTGTGCACTGTCTTGTTCCTCTATTATGCATTGTGCATAGATACATATTTAAAAGATGAAGAAGACGAAGAAGATACACTTATCGAGATACATGTATCTATACGTAGATACATGTATCTTAAAGCATGAATCTGACTATATGTGCATAAGCTTGTATCAAATTCATATGATATATGTATCTATTTGTATCTAGAGCAAACTCGATAGTGCATCTAGTGTATCCATGCATAAATACATATATCTTATATCAAATATGTACTGATACATTCATCAATTGCCTTTAGGTGTCATCACCGCCTAATAAATTCAAAAGTTCTTGGATGGAACTTCTAAAATATTAGTGGCAATTATATGCAAAAATTGATTTGAAATCAGTAAATCAACAATTGGTTTCAATTTTGCAGTAACCATTCCAACCTCAAATACCATATCTTTCATACTAGCTCTGATATCTTAATACTCCACCACTTAAAAAATTCCCTTACACTAGTCCCATCGAGCTCCGGAATATGATTCTCAACAATTTTGCCTTTTATTTTCTTCGAGTACGTTGAAGGTAGTTGTCTGGAAGAAGGCGATTATAATATTGTCACATAGAGAAACCAGAAATTTGTCATAACTGGAGTTTAGAGAATAATCATTAGCATTCTTGGGAAGTAAGCCTATGGGGAACCCAAATTTGATTAGCTCCTTGTAGGCCTATGATGCAGTCGGATAGGGTTTGGGGTTTGGGGTTTGCGGAGGATATAGAGATGGTAAGAAGAAGAAGAAGAAGAAGAAGAAGAAGAAGGAGGAGGAGGAGGAGGAGAAGAGAGAAAAAGAAGAAGTGAAAGCAAGAGAGGGGGGAGGGAGGAGAGAGGCGAGAGAGGGAGAGGGAGTATATTTATGCAATCTACTAGAAAATTAGGAGTAGCATATAATTGTGTAATTATTTTAAAGTAGTGTGAGATTTAGTAGTTAGACTAGGGATATTTGCTTATTTATGTAGTTTTTCCATTAAATAAAGTGGGGAGGGAGTAATTCTTATTTTAGAAAGCAATTTTTCTTCTTGATTTCAATTTCTCTCACTAAAAAAATAATTTTCTAAGATAATAACTATTAGTTAAGTGATCATATGAGAAATCAACTCAGGGTATTAATTAAGCATTTTGAGATTAATACCATCTTTAATTTGAACTATTATTTTTTAGCACTTTATTTGAGGGAAAGCTGCTAGTTTTGTATAAAAGAAAGGGAATTTAAGAATTTTAAACTATTATAAACTATTTCACCGATCTTGTAATCTTGTTTTTATTTACTTTATTTGTACTATATATTTAATTGTTAATTCTGTAGATAATCAATTCGCTGGTAACAGATTCAAAACAATATTAGATCTAACGTGTGTGGTCTTGAACTTATATACAAATTCAATTGTACATTTTTAGGATAAACAAAACTTCTAATATTTTTTTTTAATGGGAGTGCTTAATCAACATGGATCAAGTAATATGAAATGGATGGAGTACAAGAAGCACTAATAGTCAAATTTGAATTTTTAAAAAACAATCAATAAGGTTAAATTAGTAAAATAAATCTCTAATAAATATTTTCATAAGAGGAGTGTGAAGTCAACACGAGCCACGTTAAATAAAGCAAAGGGAATAGTTATCATCTCAGAAAGTCTTTTTTCTTCTTGATTTCAATTTTTTCCTTTGCAAAAAAAATCATTTTCTAAAATAATACTCCCTCCGTCCCATTTTATATGGCATACTTTTCTTTTTAGTCCGTACCAAAAAGAATGTCACCTTTCTATAATTAGAAAAAATTTAACTTTGAAATTCTCCTTTTACACTTAATGAAATGATTTATAACCACACAAATGTTCAAAGATTATTTTGGACCACAAGTTTCAAAAGTCTTTCTTTTCTTATTAAAAACCGTGCCAAGTTAAAGGGTGCCATATAAAATGGGACGGAGGAAGTAACTATTAATTATGTGATCATATAAGAAATCAACTCAGTGTATTAAGTAAGCATTTTGAGATTAATTAATAACAATTGAATTATTAATTTTCACAATTTATTAAAGGGAAAGATGCTAAAATCAGTTCTGTAGAAGAGAAATAGAATTTAAGAATTTGAACTATTTTATCGATCTTGTAATACTCCAATCCTGTTTTGAAATATATTTACTATATTTTAGTGAATGTTTACTTTATTTCTTTGGAGAAAATTAAAACTCCTAACTTCGAGACCAAGTTAGTTTTCCCCTATAAATAAAGGTATTTTTCTTCATTATAATTCATCCTTAAATTAATTCTTAAAGAAAAATAAGAAGCTCTCTGTAATGACCTCGTGTTCATTTTCTTATATTCGTGCATTTTTACCATTCTGATTTCTTTCGTAGCTTTCACATGGTTAGTTTAACTTGGTGTGATGGGTGGCACACTTTCTGAGGTGTTCGATCGTGTTTTAGAAGAGTTTTCCTATTTTGAACTCTTAAAAGTGAAAGTTTTGACTTTGGTCAATATTTGGAGTAAATAGGTTCGGATGAAAATTTCGTCAGTGATGTTAGCTTCGAAGCATGGACTTTGTCTAGTAGGACCTTTGATTCTGGTTTTGGGACTTCTGGAATCGTATTGGGCACTTTGGTGACTTTTAGGCAAAACTGGCAGAGTATTGACTTTGGTCAATATTTCATCAAGACGATCTCTATTGGTCATGTCGATGATTTCATTGAGTCTGAAATGCCATCTTCTGTTGGGTACCATGTTTTGTTTGTCTTCACGGGATTCCGAATAAATTTTGAGGGTCTATCCAGTGACTTTTTAACCTTGTTATGTTGGCGGTGTGCTGCTGCTCGTGCAACCACCTTTTGTTCATTGCGATCACATTGTGACCATCACATTCGCAATGGTCTGAATTTTTTACCATTGCGATCGTGAGTGCTACATCACATTCACGAGAAAGGGTAGCTGGGATCCTATCAAGTTTCTTCATGGCGATTGTGGAGAAGACCATCGCGATCACGATGGTTCTTCTCAGTGCGATTGCAGGACACGTTCACAATGAAGGACCCCTGGCAGTATAAATAATTCTCTCTTTATTTATAACATAGCTTTTCATGGATTTCCTCCATTGTTAAGCTTAGAAACTCAATTTCTTGAGAATTGTTGATCATAATTCCTTCCCGGTAAGTTCTTTACATTACCCCGCTCTTTTCCCTTTTTTTTATGTGTTTTATGTCTTTAAATTTCATGTTTAGTTCTCCAATGCATTCCTTGATCAAAGTGAACTTTCAGGGTTGTTTTGGACCACGAAATGTGTTCTATTTGTGCCCAAATTTCAGGCATGGGTTTAGAATCTCGATGAGAGCATGTGTAAATTTTGTTTCTAAATTCATAAACAGATTGCGAGGGTCAATTTTTGACCTGATTTCCAACCCGAAATTCTTTATTTTAATATGGGTGTTGTTTTTCACATCTTGACATCTAGATTATATTTATGGTAGTGTGGAAGCGTCTGAGGCACTCCAAAAGGGAAAGGCTACCGAGTGATGGTTCGTGATTGCAGTTTGACCCTGAGGTAGGTTATCATTTATAATTTTAGACTTAGCTCAGTTACATTTATATTCTATAAGTTGCATGAATGTTAGGATATGTTTTAGATTAAAATTGATCTTTAATCCTTTTTTTGTATATTTGGCCATTATGGGATAGAATTATCATATCTATCCTAGTATTAGGTTGTCGTAGCCTCATCTTGTTAGATTAGAAACCTTAGTGTAGCTTCTGAGTGGATTTCATGGTAAAGTAGGATTTTAAGATTATTTTTCGCTTTATTATCATGTTTCCGTGTTTTATTCCATTTACTGTGTAATTGTAGGCCCGAAACAATAGCTTTAGATTGGATGGATTTCCAGGTTAGTCGTTTTGTTTGGAGGGTACCTTTTCCCTGTTTTCTATATCCGTATACATGTATCCCTTTATGATGACATGCATATGCTCATATATGCATTTACATGGACATCAGTACGGTTTGAGGAAAACACATGATATTTTAAATTTGAAAGATGGTATGTTCCGCTTCTGCTGTGGTTTTCAGATTTCAGAAAGGAATTCATGATTTTATCATTGTTTTGGGAAGGAAAGTCTTGTACCACTTTTATACTCAAAATGAGGGATATTCTCAGACTCTTTTTCCATTTACTTTATGTAAATGAGCCCAAGGGCGGCCCGAGGAGCACATATTTGGGTTTTACTTTTATTGCATACGTTGATGATCCCAAGGGCGGCATGCGCCTATGGGGTGTCCCGCAAACTGCATTTTGGGGTTTTACTTTTCTGCATTGGCCATATATTGCACCATATCATCCCATAAAGCATTGAATCCCCTTGTTTGCATATTTGGGTGTTTTATCATTTCTATTATTATTATCTTCACCTTTTGCTGGTTTGTACCTACTGGTAGCTACCTTGTTATGACTAGACTTAGGTGGATCTGGATAGTTAATTTACTTTTATGCCTCTTATATTATATATCATCTTCTAAGCTCGGTCAACCTATGATGCCTACTGAGTACCCTATATTTTGGTACTTATACTACATTTCTGCAATTTTTTCTAATGCAATACCTAGTATGATCCACCCTCATTGATCATTTACTCGTTCAAGGCCAGCTGCTGTCCGAATCGTGCTGAGCTCCTGGCGTCCAGAGATTTAGTTCTTTCCCTCTACCCTTACTGTCTTTATTTTGTGTTTTAGATGGGCAGTAGTATCTTGTATAGCGTTGTTTCCGTACTTTTAGATGCTCTTGTACTGGTGAAACTAGGTTCGGGGTTTGGTTCCTATGTATATATATTTTTGTCTTTCTTGGTCTCTTTAGGGCTCGGTTGTATATTTTATACCATTTTGTATATATCTACATTAGTGGGGCTTTCTTATTTAGTATCTTACTTCCGCTTATCCTGTTTTAGCTTATTTGTAGTTTCATTCTTGGGTTTTTGGCTTTCCTATTGGAAGGTTTTAGTAGGCGCCATCATGACCCAATTTTGGATTTTTATAGCGTGGTATTAGAGCCTTGGATTCACCGATATTAGTAGTATAAGAGAAAGTGTCTAGTAGTGTCACGACCCGATTTCTCGGTCATGATGGCACCTACAACCCCCGGTAGGTGAACCAATCCCTGTAGCCCCGAACAGTTAGTAATGGGCTACTATCTAACAAATAAGAGAATAAGACGAATAAAATAGATAACAGGTATATAAATGTATACATATGCGGAAACTAAACCAAACCCCAAGACCTGGTATCATAGTACAGAGCCAAACTACATACATGGAGTGCAAAATAAACCAAGACTATATATACAAATGTCTCCGAATGGTAATAGAGTACATGAAGCAAAAGATAAACTAAAGCTAAGCTCCGATCGCCAAGAGCTCACCCTCAGCTTGAAGTAGTCCCCAACAGATCTCCAAGCACGAATCACAACGATCTATCGGCGATAGCCCACGCTAGAATCTGCACCCAAAGATGCAGGGGGTAGGGGTGAGCACCAAATGCGAAGCATAAGGTACCCAGTAGGTATCATAGGCCGACTGGGCACATATAAGATAAAAGTGCAGTAATAGACAGAATAGAAGCAAGTAGTCACAGAAATCAACGAAAGGTACACAGGAACTAGCCCAGAGGGAAATCAACAGAACCACATGTGAGGCTAGCAAGCAGAATATACACACCAAAGGCACAGGTGAAAGTAAGAAACAACGCACCTGGCATCCTTGCAACAACAGTGTATAAAATAAGTTTACGGAATGGACGGTATACCGGTAACCTCAAGTGTAAGAAGAAGAGAGGAAGAATAATAATAGGCATGCTCAAGACATGAATCAACCCAACTAATCATAACAATCTCAAATCCAGAAACTAACAGTATAGCAGTAACCAATCTCATACTCATCCCTAATAGAGAACAACTCTATAAGTAAATAGCAAAAATCTACCTACAGTCCCCCGGCCGCCCATACAACCGAGGAACACAAACAAGTGAAAACAAACCCTCCGGCATCCCATACTACCGGAGCGTATAATCAGCAAACAGCAAACAAGGGTGGAACCTCGAACCATGAATGATATGATCCATGAAGATCTCAAGTCCCATAGTATCTCTGTATGTACCTCCTCCGGCGCCGATCCGGCCCAGCAGGTAGGTTCCATGGAAGGACTCTGCCCGTATACCTCTACTCCCCCGTATACCCCTCTTTCGGCACACGCAGCCCGTAGCCCCTGGCCCGGATAGCAAGGTCCATGGAGGTCCCAGACCCCATACCAAATCTCAGTATCAGAACATGTATCAAGATAGAGACCCAGTCTCGATATCAAGATAGAGACCCAGTCTCGATATCAAGATAGAGACCCAGTCTCGAATATGCATGCCCAGACCCTGTCCAGGACTAAAACTAGTAGGAAAATATCTCAAAACCCCTCCAAGGGTGCCCGGGAGTCGCCGGGTCTAAACAGTAAAAAAAAAATCATCTCAGGTGCTCGGTCCAACCAAGGCTAAAAATCATCTCAAGTAGTAAGAAAACTCAACTAGCACTCGGCCCTACCGAGTTCTAGTGATAATCGTAAAACTGATGATTTTAAACCACAAGTGAAATCAACCATTTCCAAATCATTTCCATCAAAAAGGGCCCCCCGGGCCATGCAAGGTTTAGAAAATAGTGTCAGTAGGCCCGAAGCCAAAACCACAGTAAAACATGGATAAAACCTCTTTATATGCATGGAAATGGTATGATCACACACAATAGCTGCCCCGCAGCTCACAATCAACCTATCGACCCTGCACAGGCCCCACAGCTACTCAGCAAGCATAACCAGCCTAGAAGGATAATTCTATGCCCGGGACTCGCGGACATTCCCAAAATCCCACCTTCTATGTTCCAGAGTCAACAAGGCCTCACAGGACCACAAGGGTAAAATAAAATATATCCGCAAATACTACAAGCAACGGAGGAATAAAAATAGGCGGACATGAATAAGCGGTCAAGGTCTGTGGTACCAACCTAATAAACCAACCCAAGGATGCCTATTAATACAATTTTATTTCTATATATACGGAGTCTAGCGAAAATAAACCGTAACCTACCTGTCGTCCGACGACAAGCTGCTAGAACAGCGATGTCCAAGCTCGAACCACTCCAAGAAAATCCAAAACTAAATCGGAATCGGATTTGGAACGGAATAACTTGACGTAAATAATTGATTTACTTTATCAAATATATTTTTCTCACAACAAAACCTCTCACGTGAATGAATATTTAAGAATGTGCAAATGTTTGTAGAGAAATTGGTTGCCAACGAACAGCAAATGGGTAACAATTACAGTTATATTTATGCTAAGCATTAACTAATGCTTACTACACCTTACTTAAGGTGTCCACTTGACATGTGGCAGCCCCTCATTATTGAGAGGTTGCTGCACTCTCTCCTCCACTTCCACGTGGAGGTGGAGGTGGCAACCAATCTCACCCCGCTAAGTATAAACTCGGGTATTGCATAAATTCGTGGTAAAATAAATATAATACTTTAAATATACCATAATTCATAGAAAATTATTTCAAACAAAACCTACTATATTATAATAATAACTTTCAACATAGCTAAATTTACTATCTCCGTTAAAATATTACGGAGTATAAAAACCTTATAAAATAAATACGTATACACTTATATCGTCTCAAATATATTTTTCATAAACCTTTAAAATATTTTGAAAAGGCAATAATAATATAATTTTTACCAAATTCAACTTTAAATAACGTATTTTCAAATACACGCACGATACTTATAAAGTTCTTAAGTTTAGGCTCGTAATTTGCCTACGCACGATTTCGATACTCAAGAATTCTCTCGGGATCCTTCCTTATATTTTATCACTGTTTTGGAACTGAAATGGCATTTTAAAACGTGAAGTCGAGGCTTAAATCGCGTTTAACCCGACCCGGTTCGCGACCCGGTTCGTAACCCATTTTTTGCCAGACAGTCCGCGGTAAAACAATCATAACTTTTTACTCCGAGATCCGTTGGACGTGAGGTTTTGTGCGTTGGAAACTAGACTCGTAGACCTTCGATTTGGTATTTCGGGATACTTCTAACTCTTTATATATTGAGAGAAAAGCCCTGATACATTTGACCCAAAGTTCAGAAAATTTGTTAAAGGTCTTACGATATCTTTTGTCGATTTGCTCGCCTTTAAACTTAACCGTGGAAATGACCGGAAGGGTCATTACATCATCCACTACTAAAAAGGGCTTTCGTCATCGAAAGTCAAGGTCAAGGGGGTACCTAAAGGGTAAAATAGCTGCGGATACTGATCCCACATATCTCTCTCGGTCTCCCAGGTAGCCTCCTCGACTGGACGGTGTCTCCACTGAACCTTAACAACCGGGATCTCTCGAGACCTCAATCTCCTGACATCTCCGGCCAAAATAGCTGTCGGCTCCTCGACAAAGGCTAAACTCTCATCCAACTGCACTGAATCCCACTGCAACACATGAGACTCATCTGGGACATACCGACGCAACATCGAGACATGAAATACCGGATGTATAGCTGAAAACATCGGAGGTAAGGTTAACTGATAGGCAACGCTACCAACCCTCTGCAGAATCTCAAACGGCCGAATGTACCTGGGACTAAGCTTGCCCCGCCTACCAAATCTCATCACGCCCTTCATGGGCGATACACGGAGAAACACCAAGTCACCGACACTAAACTCCAAGGCACGAAGCCTACGATCAGCATAACTCTTCTGCCTGCTCTGAGCTGCCCGAAGTCTATCCTGAATCACTCGGACTCGGTCTAAGGAATCTCGAAGCAAATATGTGCTCTGTGGCCCAGCACTAAAATCATCAAACCAACCTACCGGTGATCTACAACGCCTTCCATACAAAGCCTCAAAAGGTGCCATGCCGATACTCGAATGGAAGCTGTTATTATAAGCAAACTCTGCCAAGGGAACAAACTGATCCCAAGAACCTCCAAAGTCAAGAATACAGGCCCGAAGCATGTCCTCCAGAATCTGAATGGTCCTCTCGAACTGGCCATCTGTCTGAGGGTGGAAAGCGGTACTAAGATGAACCTCTGTACCCAAATCTCGCTGAATAGCCCTCCAAAACTGAGATGTAAACTGGGTGCCGCGGTCTGAAATAATAGAAGCTGGGACCCCGTGCAATCGAACAATCTCACGAAGGTAGATCTGAGCTAACCTCTCTGCACCATAAGAAGTCTGAACCGACAAGAAATGTGCTGACTTAGTCAGCCTATCAACAATCACCCATATGGAATCAAACCCACGAGAAGTACGAGGCAAACCAACAATGAAGTCCATAGTAATCCCTTCCCACTTCCACTCAGGAATGGGAAGTCGCTGCATCAAACCACCAGGTCTCATGTGCTCGAACTTAACCTGCTGACAGTTAAGGCACCGAGATACAAACTCCACTATATCCCGCTTCATACCACTCCACCAGTAAAGCTGCCTCAAGTCTCTATACATCTTCGCTGTGCCAGGGTGAATGGAATATCTAGTACAATGTGCCTCATGATGTATCAACTGAATCAAATCACTAACCCTCGGAACACAAAGGTGACTATCATACCTCAGAACCCCATCTGAATCTAGAGTAGCCCGACTGGCCTCACCCTGAACAAACCGATCACGAAGGTCACACAACTGCTGATCCTCAAACTGACAGCTCTGAATCTGGTCAATCAAAGTAGAACGAACCTCAACACTGGCGAGAACTCTGCTAGGATCCGACAAGTCAAGCCTAACCAGACGGTTAGCCAAGGACTGAATGTCCAAGGCCAACGGCCGCTCTGAAATCGAAAGAGAAGCTAGGCTACCCATACTCACTGTCTTCCGACTCAAGGCATCCGCTACCACGTTTGCCTTCCCCGGATGATACAGAATAGTGAAGTCATAGCCCTTCAGTAACTCGACCCATCTCCTCAGTCTCGAGTTCAACTCCCGCTGACTCGTGATATACTGAAGACTACACTGATCGGTGAAGATATCACAGTGAACTCCATATAAATAATGCCTCCAGATCTTGAGCGCGAAAACTACTGCCGCCAACTCTAAGTCATGAGTGGGGTAGTTGCGCTCGTGAACCTTCAGCTGCCTCGACGCATATGCTATTACTCGACCCTGCTGCATCAACACACAACCAAGACCAACCCTAGAAGCATCACAATACATGGAGAAGCTCTGACCCTCAACCGGCAAAGTCAACACTGGAGCTGAAGTCAATAAGGCCTTAAGCCGCTGGAAGCTATCCTCACACTGATCCGACCACTGAAATGGGATATCCTTCCTAGTCAGCATAGTCAAGGGTGCTGCTATGGAAGAAAACCCCTCAACGAACCGTCTGTAGTAACCCGCTAGCCCAATAAAGCTGCGAACCTCGGTAACAGTAGTAGGTCTAGGCCACTCACAAACCGCTGAAATCTTTCCCAGATCAACCCTAATCCCATCCTTAGACACCACGTGCCCTAGGAATGCAACTGACTCAAGCCAAAACTCGCACTTTGAGAACTTGGCATAAAGCCGATGATCTCTCAAAGCCTGGAGTATAACCCTCAAGTGCTGCTCATGCTCATCTCTACAACGCGAGTATACCAAGATGTCGTCTATAAAAACTATCACGAATGAGTCCAAATACGGGCCAAGAACCCTGTGCATCAAGTTCATAAAGGCTGCGGGGGCATTAGTCAACCCAAAAGACATCACCAGGAACTCATAATGGCCATAACGTGTCCTGAATGCTGTCTTAGGGATGTCCTCCGCCCTAATCCTCAACTGATGGTAGCCAGACCTCAAATCAATCTTCGAAAACACGACTGAACCCTGAAGCTGGTCAAACAAATCATCAATCCTCGGCATCGGATACCTATTCTTCACTGTCACCCTATTCAGCTGCCGATAATCAATACACATGCGCATCGACCCATCCTTCTTCTTCACGAAGAGAACAGGAGCACCCCAAGGCGACACACTAGGTCTAATAAACCCCTTAGCTAACAGATCCTAGAGCTGCTCCTTAAGCTCCCTCAACTCAGCAGGAGCCATACGGTAAGGAGAAATAGAAATTGGCCTAGTGCCCGGCTCTAGCTCAATAGCGAAATCAATATCTCTCTCAGGTGGAAGGCCTGGCAGGTCGGTAGGAAATACATCGAGGAAGTCTCTAACCACAGGAACAGACTCAGGGGAAGTAGGGTCAGCACTAACATCTCGGACATATGCTAGATAAGCTAAACACCCACGGGAAATCAACTTTCTAGCTCAAAGACAAGAGATGATCCCAGATGGTGCATGGCTAACAGAACCCTGCCACACAACCGGGGATACACCGGGCACAGCTATGGTAATGGTCTTGGCATAACAATCCAAAACCACACGGTGAGGGGATAACCAGTCCATGCCCAGTATCACATCAAAATCTAGCATATCAAGAATCATCAAATCACCCCAAGTCTCTGAATCACCAACAGATAACATACAGGATCTCACAATCCGATCCACTACTAAAGAATCTCCTACTGGGGTCGAAACAGAAACAGGAACAGATAATGGCTCACTAGCCACCCCAAACAAGGCACAAAGTAGGCAGATACATATGAACAAGTGGATCCAGGATCAAATAAAGCCATAGCAGACTGATGGCACACAGAAATCGTACCTGTAATCACAGCATCTGAGGCCTCTGCCTCTGGTCTCCTAGGGACCGCATAAAACTGACGATGACCTCCACCTGCCCGACCGCCATCCCTACCACTTACTCTACCGCCTGGCGCACTACCTCTAATCTGACGACCACCCCCTCTAGTCGGGGGATGAACTGCCCATAAAGGCTCGGCTGAATGAACTGTACCCTGCTGAGGGCAATCTTTAGCAAAATGACACATCGCACCACAAGTAAAACAAGCCCCTGACGGCCTACTCAGTCGAGATGAACCAGCAAATCCCGTGTGACCACCACGACCTGATGCCCCAGAAACTGTACCCCTCGAAGACTGGCCGCTGTAGCCCTGATGGCTGCCCTGACCCTGCTCGAACTAGGTACTACCGAAAGTCTGAAGTGAAGCCTGAACCGGACGGCTGGACTGACCCTGGTACTGCTGTGGCTGATAACTCCGACTCCACTGGCCAGGACCTCTACCGCCATATCTGGAACCACTACAGACACCCTGATGCCGAGGCCTCTTATCTCTAGACCCCTGATCATGTCGCTGTAGGTCCTCCACAGTGCGGGCATAGTCTACAATGGCCTGGAATGACCGACCACTGGCAATCAATATCTCAGCTGGCTGCCTGATCTCTGGCCTCAAACCCCATACAAATCTGCGAATCCTATCAGCTTCAGTAGGAATGATCATAGCTCCGAACGGTGCTAGCTGATGGAAACGGGTCTCATACTCCGAGATAGTCGTAGATCCCTGCACAAGGTGAGTAAACTGCTCCCTGCGACGCTCCCGATCACTCTGGGGTAGGAACTTGGCCATAAAGGCCTCATAAAAATCAGACCAGGTCAAAGGAGGTGACGATGGTGGTCTACAAGCAACCTGGGCCCTCCACCATAACTTCGCTGGGCCCTCCAACTGGTAGGTAGTATAACCAACTCCGTGAGTCTCCAGCAAACCCAGATGATGCAACATCTTCTCACAGGTGGTAATGAAGTCATGTGGATCCTGTCCAGAAGTACCCGCAAATCTCGGAGGTGCTAACCTCAAAAACCTACCCAATGCCTTCTGCTCTGACTCTGTCATAGCTGGGCGAGGAGCAAGAGGTTGTGCAACAGATGGAACCGGAATAACCTCTGCACGGGGAGCCATAGTAGCAGGCTGCGCTCCTGAGCTCTGTGCACCCAGGGCTGCCCCCTGAGCGGATGTCTGTGCTACCTCAGAAGGCCGCTCTCCAATCGCACCCAAAAGCTGTAATAGTAATCCCCGAATATCTGGAGACTGGGCTGTGGCTGGAGCTGGCACAGAACGTGGGCACTGGAGCTCGGTACTGGAGCTTGCGCTGGAGCGAGGTCGGCTAACCTGGGCTGCTCCCGTGAACCACATGCTGCTCGGGCTCTATCTCCACCTAGCAGGCTCTAGCAGGTTGCCACATGATCGAGGGCGTCCTCGACCCCTGAGCTGGCAGTGGGAGGGACTCATCTCTCGACGTGAGCATGCGATGATCTCGTCACGATACCATTCTGTGCGAAGAATGAATGTAGAACACATGAGATTCCAGAACTTCGTAAGGCTACAACGCACGACACAAAAGCAATGAAAGAGTCCAATTCCAAAAATGTCACTGTTGCCTCCCAAAGATTGAGTACGGACGTCTCCGCCCCGATCCGCAGGACTCTACTAGACATTGGCTCCTATACCGATGACACCGGTGAACCTAAAGCTCTGATACCAAGTTGTCACGACCCGATTTCTCGGTCATGATGGCACCTACAACCCCCGGTAGGTGAACCAATCCCTGTAGCCCCGAACAGTTAGTAATGGGCTACTATCTAACAAATAAGAGAATAAGACGAATAAAATAGATAACAGGTATATAAATGTATACATATGCGGAAACTAAACCAAACCCCAAGACCTGGTATCATAGTACAGAGCCAAACTACATACATGGAGTGCAAAATAAACCAAGACTATATATACAAATGTCTCCGAATGGTAATAGAGTACATGAAGCAAAAGATAAACTAAAGCTAAGCTCCGATCGCCAAGAGCTCACCCTCAGCTTGAAGTAGTCCCCAACAGATCTCCAAGCACGAATCACAACGATCTATCGGCGATAGCCCACGCTAGAATCTGCACCCAAAGATGCAGGGGGTAGGGGTGAGCACCAAATGCGAAGCATAAGGTACCCAGTAGGTATCATAGGCCGACTGGGCACATATAAGATAAAAGCGCAGTAATAGACAGAATAGAAGCAAGTAGTCACAGAAATCAACGAAAGGTACACAGGAACTAGCCCAGAGGGAAATCAACAGAACCACAGATGAGGCTAGTAAGCAGAATATACACACCAAAGGCACAGGTGAAAGTAAGAAACAACGCACCTGGAATCCTTGCAACAACAGTGTATAAAATAAGTTTACGGAATGGACGGTATACCGGTAACCTCAAGTGTAAGAAGAAGAGAGGAAGAATAATAATAGGCATGCTCAAGACATGAATCAACCCAACTAATCATAACAATCTCAAATCCAGAAACTAACAGTCTAGCAGTAACCAATCTCATACTCATCCCTAATAGAGAACAACTCTGTAAGTAAATAGCAAAAATCTACCTACAGTCCCCGGCCGCCCATACAACCGAGGAACACAAACAAGTGAAAACAAACCCTCCGGCATCCCATACTACCGGAGCGTACAATCAGCAAACAGCAAACAAGGGTGGAACCTCGAACCATGAATGATATGATGCATGAAGATCTCAAGTGCCATAGTATCTCTGTATGTACCTCCTCCGGCGCCGATCCGGCCCAGCAGTAGGTTCCATGGAAGGACTCTGCCCGTATACCTCTACTCCCCCGTATACCACCTCTTCCGCGTTACACGCAGCCCGTAAGCCCACATGGCCCGGATAGCAAGGTCCATGGATGTCCCAGACCCCATACCAAATTCTCAGATATCAGAACATGTATCAAGATAGAGGACCCAGTCTCGAATCCAAGACTAGAGACCAGTTCTCGCGAATATGCATGCCAAGACCCTATCCAGGACTAAAAATAGTAGGAAAATATCTCAAAAAAGCCCCTCCAAGGGTGCCCGGGCGTCGCCGGGTCTAAACAGTAACAAGTCATCTCAGGGGCTCGGTCCAACCGAGGCTAAAAATCATCTCAAGTAGTAAGAGAACTCAACTAGCACTCCGGCCCTGCCGAGTCTAGTGATAATCGTAAAACTGATGATTTTAAAACACAAGTGAAATCAACCATTTCCAAATCATTTCCATCAAAAAGGGGCCCCCCGGGCCATGCAATGTTTAGAAAACAGTGTCAGTAGGCCCGAAGCCAAAACCACTGTAAAACATGGATAAAACCTCTTTATATGCATGGAAATGTATGATCACACACAATTGCTGCCCCGCAGCTCACAATCAACCTATCGACCCTGCACAGGCCCACAGCTACTCAGCAAGCATAACCAGCCTAGAAGGATAATTCTATGCCCGGGACTCGCGGACATTCCCAAAATCCCACCTTCTATGTTCCAGAGTCAACAAGGCCTCACAGGACCACAAGGGTAAATAAAATATATCCGGCAAATACTACAAGCAACGGAGGAATAAAAATAGGCGGACATGAATAAAGCGGTCAAGGTCTGTGGTACCAACCTAATAAACCAACCCAAGGATGCCTATTAATACAATTTTATTTTATATATACGGAGTCTAGCGAAAATAAACCGTAACCTACCTGTCGTCCGACGACAAGCTGCTAGAACAGCGATGTCCAAGCTCGAACCACTCCAAGAAAATCCAAAACTAAATCGGAATCGGATTTGGAACGGAATAACTTGACGTAAATAATTGATTTACTTTATCAAATATATTTTTCTCACAACAAAACCTCTCACGTGAATGAATATTTAAGAATGTGCAAATGTTTGTAGAGAAATTGGTTGCCAACGAACAGCAAATGGGTAACAATTACAGTTATATTTATGCTAAGCATTAACTAATGCTTACTACACCTTACTTAAGGTGTCCACTTGACATGTGGCAGCCCCTCATTATTGAGAGGTTGCTGCACTCTCTCCTCCACTTCCACGTGGAGGTGGAGGTGGCAACCAATCTCACCCCGCTAAGTATAAACTCGGGTATTGCGTAAATTCGTGGTAAAATAAATATAATACTTTAAATATACCATAATTCATAGAAAATTATTTCAAACAAAACCTACTATATTATAATAATAACTTTCAACATAGCTAAATTTACTATCTCCGTTAAAATATTACGGAGTATAAAAACCTTATAAAATAAATACGTATACACTTATATCGTCTCAAATATATTTTTCATAAACCTTTAAAATATTTTGAAAAGGCAATAATAATATAATTTTTACCAAATTCAACTTTAAATAACGTATTTTCAAATACACGCACGATACTTATAAAGTTCTTAAGTTTAGGCTCGTAATTCGCCTACGCACGATTTCGATACTCAAGAATTCTCTCGGGATCCTTCCTTATGTTTTATCACTGTTTTGGAACTGAAATGGCATTTTAAAACGTGAAGTCGAGGCTTAAATCGCGTTTAACCCGACCCGGTTCGCGACCCGGTTCGTAACCCATTTTTTGCCAGACAGTCCGCGGTAAAACAATCATAACATTTTACTCCGAGATCCGTTGGACGTGAGGTTTTGTGCGTTGGAAACTAGACTCGTAGACCTTCGATTTGGTATTTCGGGGGAGTTCTAACTCTTTATATATTGAGAGAAAAGCCCTGATACATTTGACCCAAAGTTCAGAAAATTTGTTAAAGGTCTTACGATATCTTTTGTCGATTTGCTCGCCTTTAAACTTAACCGTGGAAATGACCGGAAGGGTCATTACAAGTAGAGTCTCGTGGATTGATATGATGATATATGTATCCTATTTGCGGGAGGCTATAAGGAATTCTTAGGAAAATTTCCATCTTGTTGATCCCTTATCGTACGTTCTTGATTCTATCAATTTCTAAATGTCAATTGTTTTACTCTTTCTCAGATGGTTTGGATGACATAGACAACAGGTGAGGATGAGGCCTCTACGCCTGTAGTTAGATCTCTAACTAAAGGATGGGGCAGAGTTTGACCTAGAGGTTAGGGTAGTGCATGGGCTACAATTCTACCTCGAGCCTAGGCTAGGGTACCATCCCCAGAGCTGTATATAGAGGTAGCGAAGGTTCAGTATCAGCTAAAGGGTGTAGGGCCTTCCCAACATCAAGCAAGTTTTTTGGCTACACTAGTTTTACAGGACACATTGGTTATACTTCTTGGTTTTCTAGAGGGTTTGTCACAGACCCGAACTTTACCAGGTACTCTGAGCTGCTCTCAGGTTAGGGATGAGGCTTAGACTTTAGCCCAAGCAATGACACAGGGTTCAGGAGCACAACCTCCCACTGTGGCTCCCCGATTAGAAGTGTTGCCTATTTCGTTGGTTGCTAAGACTATTCCATCTAGGTTAGTTATCTCTTCTGAGGATTAGAATATGCTTGGTAGGTTTATTCGACTAGGTCCTCTGAGGTTTTCTGGTGCTTTGTGGGAGGATGCTCACGATTTCTTGATCAGTTTCCAGGAGAGTTTGCATAACCTCAGGTTGGTAGAGTCACACACAGCAGATTACACTGCATTTTAGTTGGATGGTTCAGCAAAATAGTGGGCGAGGTCTTATATTGCTTGCAGACCAGCCGAGTCACCTCCTATGACCTAGGTTTAGTTCTTCGAGGCTTTCTTGGAGAAGTATATCCCACGCAATATGAGGGAGCAGTTGATAGATGAATTTTCCATGTTAGATCATGAATCTATGACTGTTTCTGAGTATGAGGTCCATTTCCATGAGTTGTCTAGGAATGCTACGATGATTCTGCCCGCAGAGCACGAGCGGGTTTGTCGGTTTGTTAAGGGGCTGATTCTACTGCTTTGTTTGGCTATAGAGCAGTTGGTGGCTGCAGAGGCTACTTTTGTTACATTTGTTGATCATGCACACACCATCGAAGATATTCATCGCAAGGCCTACGGAGGCAGCGGCAAGAGGCCTTGCTATCAGGTTGGTTACAATAGTTCACAATCGAGACCTTACTCTTGATAGCCCGCCAATTCAGGCACTCACAGAATACTAGCCCTGTTCCACTAACCCAGTCATACCTTGAGACCCTCGCATCTTGAGTTCACCTAAATCTCTAAGCCACAATTAACAAGACGGTGACACCCTGCCTTTGGTGACACCCTACCTTTTCGGCCCAAAACGTGATGATTGTTAGACCACTAAACCTACCCACATCATACGTGCAACATGAATATTACCAAGTGACCTTATCTCACATTCATAACACTTAGACCTTGTCAATCCCTCCACCAAGCTAGACCATACATCATGCCAAGTCGACGTGCCTCTCCCAATAAGACTCTAAGTCAACAATCCTTACTACTAATTATTAACCAAGTCAACAACCATGACTCTACAACAATGACCTACACCTTATACAAACTGCACAGGTAATAGACAACATAGACTTATGCCACGTAGTGAAATTAACCCGGACCTCTCAAGGATCCCTGAAGACAACAACTATGATAACTTCAGGCACTACTAGAAAATAGGCCTACGGGAACAGATATGCTAGTAACCATTTTTAAACCATTGTCAAATGTTTTGGTAGCTATTGACACGACTTAATCATATGACTGTTGCCATTCGAATTTAACCGTTGCTATAGGTAGTCCTATTGCAACGGTTTAGTGAACCGTTGCGATAAATCCATCTATTGTAACAGTTTTTTGAATTATTATTTTTGTTTGAACGGTCTATTAATCAAAAATTTTTGGTGACGGTCTTAACCGTTGCAATAGACTATTTATATAAACCGATTAAATATGATGGCAAGTTAAGTCGTTTATCTCCCCGCCCTTTATATATTGGATTTAGCATTGTCACTTGGCTTAGGCTTGTGATTTGTCGTAGTAAGGATGCTGATTTTTGGCGTAAAAATGCACCCTTTAAAGAGCATAATAGTGCAGATATTTTAGTGCAAAAATGCAGATTTTTAAGGTTTAAAAATACTGCTTTTTGGGAGCTTAAAAGTGGCAGGTCTTTGAGTTTAAAAGTGCAGATTTGATATCTTTCTAATAGCTAAAGGTGCAGATTTTTGTTTGCAAAACACAACCGTTTTGAGAACTTCAAGTGCAGATTTTTAGTGTAAAAATGCAGATTTTTTAGTGTAAAAAAAAGTGCAGCTTCTAATGATTTAAAATGCAAATTTTTGAAGCATTTACAAAAATGTTGTTGATAACCTTTGTGTCATCCTAGTTGTTGCAGCTTCTAAAGAATCTCAGCATCGTAGTTGTTGCAGCTTTACATACTTGAAAGTCTGTTGATAACCTTTGTGTCATTCTCTTAGAAAGGCTGTTGATAACCTTTGTGTCATTCTCTTTAAAAGGTTGTTGGTAGCCTTCTCTTTGAATGTAGTGTTTTTAACTTGCCAATCCATCACTTGTCCAGTTTATGGTAATGCAAATTTACTGAAAATAAGTTGTTGTGCACTTGCCTTGACCTTGTAGTATATTTTGGTATGTTTTGCACTTTACCTTGACACTTCTAGTATATTAAAATGCATCTTTTTTGTAGTATGTTATAGTATTTTGCTTGTACTTGACATTAACACTTCTAATGTAACTACAATCTCATATTCTATCTTCTGGACCTGTAAATTGACATAACTTTTATTTATCGATTTTTGTAGGTGGAGAAAACAATCAGAGGGGTGATGAAAGCATTGATGAGGACGACATTTGAGATTTGGTTGAAAGTGGTCTAAACTGTTGTATGACCAACTCTTTTGTTGATATTATGAATATTTATTTTGTTATCCAGTTGAAACATGTGTCAACTGTTATATATTTTACTCGTGGATCATATTGCGACTGATTTTTTGCGCCTATGGCGAATGACATTATGACTTATAGATTTTGTTTATTTTACGCCTATGGCGGATGACATTATGATTAGTATATTTTGTATGTTTTACGCTTGTGGCAGATGATATTATTAATGAGATATTTTGAATTGGAATCATTCAGTTTCGTTTAGTAATTGTCATCTTTCGTGGTATTTACAATTTCATAATGTCAATTGTTGGAATATATGGGAACTGTTACAATAGGTAAAACATAACCGTTGTTGTAGCATTTTTTATCACTATGTAAATCCTGTTGCAAAATTATAATAACCGTTGCAGTTGAGCTAATAGTTCTGTTGCAACATTTACAAGAAAACCGTTGCAAATCATCAATCGTAACGGTTTTAACCGTTCTAATTGATATATGAAATAGTCGTTATTGAGGAATGAATAACCTTTGCAATAGGTGTACTTTTAGCAACGATTTTGAGGACTGTTACAAGTACCGTTGCCATTGATACGCGAGCTGGTGCGACGGGCATAACCCCCGTTGCCATAGTATTACTGCAACAGTGTTAAGGCCTACAACAACGATTTTCTTATTGGTGCAGTAAGCCCATTTTCCAGTAGTGAGGTGTTCCCGGTGCAAAATGTACCCACCCTTAGAAGATAAACACATAGTCAGGTAAAAATTCAACCCGATTCACTCAGGGAACCAACATATAAACCATAAGATTTATAAGCCTGGTTCACTCAAGGAACCAACACATATAAACAATATGTAATATGTACCAGGCGTGGTACCTGAGCCAACCATGCAATGAACCTATACTAGGTGTGGTACTCGAGCCAACCATGCAATGAACTTGTATCAGGCGTTGTACTCGATCCAACCATGCAATGAACCTGTACCAGACGTGGTACCCGAGTCAATTATATAATGAATTATAAAAACTGTACCAAGTGTGGTACCCGATCCAACCAATGAATAACATCAACCAATCCTGTAAAGATATCCAAATATCGATACATCCCAACATAGTAACAGATATCAAAAAAATCACAAACACAATGAGAAATAAGCAGTCATACTTGTACAATCAACAAGCCTTTAATATAACCTCATTCTATGTGATAAACACTTAGGATATCATTTAACCATTACCTTCCTTAAGCATGTATTTACAATAATAGATAACCACCAAACCCTTGCTCAACTTGAGTTATTCATTTTATGCAAACAACAACCTTTCTTTAACACACCAAATCACAAGAACATATGATCATTGAGTTCACAAGTTCAGTCTGTCTGAAGACTAACTCCCGGATAAATTAAGTAATCATATCAAGCCATATTTCTTATATTCAAATACTCATTTAGGGGTGCACATTCAGCTCAATGGAATCTAAACTTTAATTCAAAACATAATTTCATTCATTGCTCCCGTTCCCTTACTATAAAAACCAAGGAGGGGATTCCGTTATTATTTAGCAACCCCTACCTTCAAGTCATTCCTAGTTTCAAAATCTTGTCCCATTAGCCAATTATACGAGGGTGAACTATTCAAGGTAACACGCAATTAGAAAGACTTCATCATTACATCAAATAACAATTCCCCACCCAATTTACCATTGAATCAGTACTAGTCCAAGGACCCACCCATAATTCAGTTATCCGAGGATTAACAATCGCAACTTAAAAATGAATAATCAAATATAGGGTCAACATTACTCATAACAGTAACTTCCCACCCCAAATAGCAATGTTCAATACATTTTATCCATCTAAACACCGTACCCGAAGGCCTAAACATGCAATCTCCTCAATCTATGTTATGTTCATATTTTTCAATCCAGGTCTAAACTACTCAGTAAAAATTAGTCAATCTAGACGTCAAGCAGCTGCTATAGAGGTCTGGACGCAAACTTTAGCTCCGGAAAGTCGAATCATGGCATTAAATTAGTATAAACTTCATGGGTTTTACCCCATTAATGTAGAATACCTCCTCTCTATTGATCCCAGGTCATGAGGTAACCTTAGGAGGATTTTTAGAGAAAACCTCATTCTTTTTACAATTTAAGAGAAGAAAAGAGAATATAAAAAGTCCTTCTTTGATTTCTGATCCCGCCACCCCGCTATAGCGACCTACTGGACACTATGGAGACATAGATATAGCATAAAAATTCTTGCTATAGCGGGATGATGTCAGCCTGAGTAAAATTTCAAATTCCAAAAATTTTTGTCATGTCAATCTAATTTAATTCAAGAGCATATTTCAAAAGTTACCGTAACTCGCAATGAGGTTACTTTTGATAATGACTGAACAGGTTGTTACAGAAGGTATATCTGGTGTTTGACAAGATGGATAGGATTGGAGAGTCTAAGGTTTCTAAAGGGTCACCGTATGACCAGGTTAATGGGATGGAATGTTCTTTAATGTTTGAGTTGGCAGCAAATTACGGTGAGGAAGCTTGGGGAGAGTGAATAGAATTCACGAGCAGTAAATCTGGGTAGTAGGAGTTGTTAAAGGACCCTGACTGTATAATTTACAAGTTGCATACTTTCTTTTGAATATTTACCTGATGTTATGTAGCAGATTTGAGTCGATCTATGATGCTTACCAGTACGTGTTGTTTGTACTGATACTACTCTTGCTATGTCTCTTTGGATATAGTCTGGTTGCAGGATCAGTTGATGTTTCTTAGGTGAAGACGATGGTAATCTCCAGCAGCTTCTAGTTATCTTTTTCTATGGTGGAACTTGTGTCTTATTTTGTGTCTATTTCTCTTAGTAGCTCTTGTACCTGTTTAGACTAATTCCTAGGGAGGGGTTCAGTTGTATTTTGAAAAGATTTCATTGTAATCAAAGTTTTGAGACTGGATTATTTTATTTTAAGGAAAATTTCCATGTTCCTTATTTGCTTCCATATACCTATTTTTAATCGGGGGGTAAGGGTTCTCCTATCTAGGTGATTCGGAGTAGGTTTTCGCATGATCCGGTAGTTGGATTGTGACAATGTTATTTATTTTTTATTTAATTATAGTATTTTTAAATATTTTTTCTTGAGTCGATCAATTAAAAACAGTCTCTTTACCGTTCATGGTAAAGTTAAGGCCTGCATATACTCTACTCTTTCCACACCTTGTGGAATTACACTAATATGTTGTTGTTGTAGTTTATTTGGTTATTCTCCGCTACAAAATTATCTTAAATTATCTTAGTTAGATAAAGTTTTGATAATGTAGGATTTCTATTATATAAGGGATTTAAATATTTTTAGAAAAATAGGAATAACATCATTATATTTAAGAGTTCCAAAAGATAAATATATTTTGCCAAATATTTTCTTTTTTAAGAATTTCAAAAGATACATATTCTCAAAAAAAACTCTTTTTTAATAAAAGACATGAATAAAGATTTTCAACCAATTTTTTTTTCTAATTTCGTAAACAAAAAACACTTAATAAATTATCTGTTTTAATATATTTAATTACGGATATACCTCACATGAGATATAAGCTAGAATTTTTATTGCATATTAGGTAAGTTTTAAATTTTAAAATGCATAAGGTGTATTCAAAACTAAAATTTTATGTTCATTTTTATTTGTTCACTTTGAATTTTGTACGCCCTTAAGAAACAATGATTGATATGAGTATGTTACTACAATATCCATATTAATTGAAATTTAATCTTAAATCTTGAAAAATTATTTGGAGTATAAGTAATTAATGCTAAGGGCGAAATATAGAAAAAACATTATGTCTTTCTCTTGGGGGAGAGGAGCGGGATGGGTAATCAATGTGTGTGTTCAACAAGAACATTAATTAAATTAAAAGGGACAAATATATAGTCTTTAATTAAAAAATTAAATATGAAAAAAATAAGATAAAATTGATTTATTTTTCCACATTTTTTGTCAAGAAATTCCTCATGGATTACCCAAAAAAGAATCACGTGAACTTACCTGCCAAAAAATTCGCAAGAATGTTCCTTTTTCACGGTCTTTTACCAAAAATTTTCGTGAACTATTAATATTTTTCACAAGAAAATTCGCAAATAACTTATCTGCAGAATCAAAATCTCCAGGTAATTTATCTCTAGAACCTTTTGACCAGCTTTTAACTAATCAATTAGTTAATGTTGACTAGCTTTATTAATTTATTAATCTTTGAAAAAGTCTTGACTACTTTTTTGTCTTTTATTATTTGCTTAAGCTCATTAAGTTAAAACTTAAAATAGCATAAGCTTCTTCATAGTCTGATTTGCAAGTTTTATTATTTGCGTCATGTTGTCATAATTATTATATTTTAGTCAATCGATTTGTTTATATAAATTAAAAATATGAATAATTCAAATCATAATCTAAAGTTGGCTAATGTGGCACTCGGAAACTTTAGATTCTGGATCCAATTTTGCCTCGTCTTGTGCGAGATAGAGAGGTTATTTTCAATAGAACATCGGCTCAAAAAAAGCGTTTCAAAAAAATATATTTAAAAACTAATGATAAACACTGAGGATAAAGAAAGTATCTAAAACAAAAATAGAAGAATGACCAAAGATAAATACTAGAATAATATTAATAGTAGTGATCAAGAAAAGAGTAAATAAAGATCATTTTTCAATAAAATCCAATCAATAAACTTATTTATTTTTTAGAATATGTAGATCTAATACATTAGCATCAGGTGGAGGCTTGGTGACAACAACAACGCCCAACTTCACATCCTCCTTTTGGAAACCCTCGGCCTTTGCACTCAAATTGGCAATCCTCCGTTGTAAACGTCTCTGTGCATGCCTTAAAGCAAAAGGCCTTACCTTCATCATTTGTTGCACCTATCATACAAAAATAATTGCTTTACAATTTTAAAAAAATGAATAAAGAAGATAAATTAATACCCAAAAGTAAAAACATAAGTATACCAAGAAGATTTGATGCAGTTGAAAATGGAATAACTAAGAGAAGGAAAACAATTAAAAACTTGGGAAACTCCATTTGAGGCTTATATTCTTGATTGATTGATATATGCTTAGAGTATAAAATTTGGTACCAATATATGGCTATTTATAAGGGATGAAATAAGTAGATATGCATAATCTTTTTGTATAAGGAAGGTCATTCAATAAATTAAGATTGAAGATATCTCGAGAAATAGGTCAGCAAGTTATTAGGGGGGAAAACCATTAGAATCTTTTTTCTTTTAAGAGGAGGGTATTAAGGGTTGGAATTTTGAGATGGTCATTTAATTATCATTTCATTTCCATATTATTTTATATGACTTTTATATTATCATTATTTTTTTTGCTTGTCTATTTTAGCAAATCGAGAGAAAATTATTATTTTCTTTCACTAAGATCCTTATCATTAAATAATTATTTTTTCTGTTTTATTTTATTTAGCATTTATACTAAATATAAATTACTTTTTTTACTTGTCCATTTTAATAAATCAAGAGAAATTTATCATTTTTTTTAATACTATACTTATCATTAATTAACTATGTAAAGTGCCAGTGATTAGATTTTAAATTTCAAAGCGTAAGTAATAAGGTTAATTTAATAAAATAAACCTCTAATAAATAATTCTTAGGGGAGTTTTAAGTCAACATGGGTCAAGTAATATGAAATGAATGAAGAAGACAAAGTACTAATAGTCAAATTTAATTTTTTAAAGATTAATTTAGTAAATTAAATATCTAGTAAATATTTTCTTAAGAAAAGTGTCAAGTCAACACGAGTTAAGTAATTAAAGAAGAAGAACTTTCATAAAGCACACTAGTATAGGTGTTAATTACTCAACATAAAAATAGTTTCAATAATTACATATTTTGTCAGATACACTGTATTTGTCTCTAGATACACGTATCTGACGAATGTATCTCACCTCTCTCCTTTCTCGCTCGCCTATCCTCTCTCTCTCACCTCTTCCCTCTCTCGCTCGTGTCTCTCCCTCTCTTTTCCCTCTACTTCTCTGTATCGAGTGTATCTGTGATGTATCTAATAAATAGATACATACTTACTTAGTATATTTGTGCACTGTGCATAGGTATATATTTGTGCACTGTGTACTAGTATATTTGTGCACTGTCTTGTTCCTCTATTATGCACTATGCATAGATACATATTTAAAAGAAGAAGAAGAAGAAGAAGATACACTTATCTAGATACATGTATCTATAGATACATGTATCTAAAAGCATGTATCTGACTATATGTGCATAAGCTTGTATCAAATTCATATGATATATGTATCTATTTGTATATGGAGCAAATTTGGATAGTGCATCTAGTGTATCCATGCATAAATACATATATCTTATATCAAATATGTACTGATACATTCATCAATTGCCTTTAGGTGTCATCACCGCCTAGCAAATTCAAAATTTCTTGGATGGAACTTCTAAAATATTAGTGGCAATTATATGCAAAAAATTGATTTGAATTCAGTAAATCAACAATTGGTTTCAATTTTCCAGTAACCATTCCAACCTCAAATACCATATCTTTGATACTAGATCTGATATCTTAATACTCCACCACTTAAAAAAGTCCCTTACACTAGTCCCATCGAGCTCCACAATATGATTCTCAACAATTTTGCCTCTAATTTTCTTCGAGTACGTTGAAGGTAGTTGTCTGGAAGAAGGCGATTATAATATTGTCACATAGAGAAACCAGAAATTTTTCATAACTGGAGTTTTGAGAATAATCATTAGCATTCTTTGGAAGTAAGCCTATGGAGAACCCGAATTTGATTAGCTCCTTGTAGGCCTCTGATGAAGTCGGATTTGGGTTTGAGGTTTGTGGAGGATATAGAGATGGTAAGAAGAAGAAGAAGAAGGAGGAGGAGGAGGAGGAGTAGGAGGAGGAGGAGGACGAGGAGGAGGAGGAGCGAGAAAAAGAAGAAGTGAAAGCAAGAGAGGAGGGAGGGAGGAGAGAGTCGAGAGAGAGAGGGAGTATATATGTGCAATCTACTAGAAAATTAGGAGTAGCGTACAATTGTGTAATTATTTTAGAGTAGTGTGAGATTTAGTAGTTAGACTAGGGATATTTGCTTATTTATGTAGTTTTTCCATTAAATAAAGCGGGGAGGGAGTAGTTCTTATTTTAGAAAGCAATTTTTCTTCTTGATTTCAGTTTCTCTCACTAAAAAATTAATTTTCTAAGATAATAACTATTAGTTAAGTGATCATATGAGAAATCAACTCAGGGTATTAATTAAGCATTTTGATATTAATACCATCTTTAATTTGAATTATTAATTTTTTGCACTTTATTTGAGGGAAAGCTGCTAGTTTTGTATAAGAGAAAGGGAATTTAAGAATTTTAAACTATTATAAATTATTTCACCAATCTTGTAATCGTGTTTTTATTTACTTTATTCGTATTATATATTCAATTGTTAATCCTGTAGATAATCAATTCGTTGGTAACAGATTCAAAACAATGTTAGATCTAACGCATGTGCTCTTGAACTTATATACAAATTCAATTGTACCTTTTTAGGATAAACAAAACTTCTAATATTTTTTTTAATGGGAGTGCTTAATCAACATGGATCAAGTAATATGAAATGGATGGAGTACATGAAGCACCAATAGTCAAATTGGAATTTTAAAAAAATAATCAATAAGGTTAAATTAGTAAAATAAATCTCTAATAAATATTTTCATAAGAGGAGTGTGAAGTCAACACGAGCCACGTTAAATAAAGCAAAGGGAATAGTTATCATCTCAGAAAGTCTTTTTTCTTCTCGATTTTAATTTTTCCTCTACAAAAAAATTGATTTTCTAAAATAATACTCCCTCCGTCTCATTTTGTGTGGCATACTTTTCTTTTTAGTCCGTACCAAAAAGAATGTTACCTTTCTATAATTAGAAAAAAATTAACTTTGAAATTCTCCTTTTACCCTTAATGAAATAATTTATAATCACACAAATGTTCAAAGATTATTTTAGACCACAAGTTTCAAAAGTCTTTTCTTTTTTATTAAACACCGAGCCAAGTTAAAGAGTGCCACAAAAAATGGGACGAAGAGAGTAACTATTAATTAAGTGATCATATAAGAAATCAACTCAGTGTATTAAGTAAGCATTTTGAGATTAATTAATAACAATTGAATTATTAATTTTCACAATTTATTAAAGGGAAAGATGCTAAAATCAGTTCTGTAGAAGAGAAATAGAATTTAGGAATTTGAACTATTTTATCAATCTTGTAATACTCCAATCCTATTTTTAAATATATTTACTATATTATAGTGAATGTTTACTTTATTTCTTTGGAGAAAAGTTAAAAATCCTAACTTCGAGACCAAGTTAGTTTTTTCCTATAAATAAAAGTGTTTTTCTTCATTATAATTCATCCTTAAATTAATTCTTAAAGAGAAATAAGAAGCTCTCTGTAATGACCCTCGTGTTCATTTTCTTATATTCGTGCATTTTTACCATTCTGATTTCTTTCGTAGCTTTCACATGGTTAGTTTAACTTGCTGGGATGGGTGGCACACTTTCTGAGGCGTTCGATCGTGTTTTAGAAGAGTTTTCCTGTTTTTGAACTCTTAAAAGTGAAAGGTTTGACTTTGGCCAATATTTGGAGTAAATGGGTTCAGATGAAAATTTCGTCAGTGTTGTTAGCTTCGGAGCATGGACCTTGGCTAGTAGGACCTTTGATTTGGGTTTTGAGACTTCTGGACTCGTATTGGGCACTTTGGTGACTTTTAGGCAAAACCAACAGAGTATTGACTTTGGTCAATGTTTCATCAAGACGACCTCTATTGGTCATGTCGATGATTTCATTGAGTCCGAAATGCCATCTTCAGTTAGTTACCATGTTTGGTTTGTCTTCACGGGATTCCGAATAAATTCTGAGGGTCCATCCAGTGCCTTTTTAGCCTTGTTATGTTGTTGGTGTGCTTCTACTGGTGCAACCACCTTTTGTTCATCGTGATCACGTTGTGGCCATCACAATCGCGATGGTCTGACTTTTTGACCATTGTGATCGCGAGTGGTACATCACATTCATGAGAAAGGGTAGCTGGGATCCAATCAAGTTTCTTCATGGCGATTTTGGAGAAGACCATCACGATCACGATGGTTCTTCTCAGTGCGGTTGCACAACACGTTCACAATGAAGGACCCCTGGCAGTATAAATAATCCTCTTTTTATTTTTAACTTAGCTTTTCATGGATTTCCTCCATTGTTAAGCTTAGAAACTCAATTTCTTGAGAATTGTTGATCATAATTCCTTCTCGGCAAGTTCTTTACATTACCCCTCGCTTTTCCCGTTATTTTTATGTGTTTTATGTCTTTAAATTTCATGTTTAGTTCTCAAATGCGTTCCGTGATCAAAGTGAACTTTCAGGGTTGTTTTGGGCCACGAAATGTGTTCTGTTTGTTCCCAAATTTCAGGCATGGGTTTAGAATCTCGTTGAGAGCAAATTGTAAATTTTGTTTTTAAATTCACAAACAGATTGCGAGGGTCAATTTTTGACCTGATCTCCAACCCAAAATTCTTTATTTCAATATGGGTGTTGTTTTTCACATCTTGACATGTAGATTATATTTATGATAGTGTGGAAGCGTTCTGAGGCACTCCAAAAGGGAAAGGCTACCGAGTAATGGTTCGTGATTACAGTTTGACCCTGAGGTAGGTTATGATTTATAATTTTAAACTTAGCTCGGTTAGATTTATATTCTATAAGTTGCATGAATGTTAGGATATGTTTTAGATTAAAATTAGGCTTTAATCCTTTTTTGTATATTTGGCCATTACGGGATAGAATTATCATATCTATCCTAGTATTAGGTTGTCGTAGCCTCATCTTGTTAGATTAGAATCCTTAGTGTAGCTTCTAAGTGGATTTCATGGTAAAGTAGGAGTTTATGATTATTTTTTGCTTTATTATCATGTTTTCGTGTTTTATTCCATTTACTGTGTAATTGTGGGCCCGAAACTATAGCTTTAAATTGGACGGAGTTCCAGGTTAGTCGTCTTGTTTGGAGGGTACCTTTTCCCTGTTTTCTATATCCGTATACATGTATCCCCTTATGATGGCATGCATATGCTCATAGATGCATTTACATGGATGTCGGTACGGTTTGAATAAAAAACATGAGATTTTCAATTTTAAAGATCGGATGTTCCGCTTCTGCTGTGGTTTTATCATTATTTTAGGCATGGATTGGCCATCTCCTTATTATGGAGTTTTGGATTGCTTCACCAAGACTATTACTCTGTGTATTCCCGGTATCCCTTCTATTATATGGAAGGGTACTGGTGGACATGCACCGAGAGGAGTTATATCTTTTCTGAGACCCCAGCGATTGGGTTGGAAATGGTGCTTGACTTATCTTTCTTACATCCATGAACCAGTGATACCATGCCTTTCATTGAGTTAGTTTCTGTGGTTTGCGAGTATTCAGATGTTTTTCCTACAAATCTACTGGGTTTTCGACCTTATCGTGATATTGACCTTGGTGTTGATGTTGAGTCAGGCAATCAGGCCTAGTGTATCTTTGTGGGGTGCTTCTATTCTATTTGTGAAGATGAAGGATGGTTCCTTGCTTATGTGTATCGACTATAGATAGCTGAATAAGGTGACCATTAAGATTAGGTATCCAATGCCACGTATTGCCGATCTATTTGACCAGCTATAGGGTGCAAAGGTGTTCTCTAAGATAGATTTGAGATTGGGTTATCATCAGTTGAGGATCAGGGCTGCAGACATCCCAAAGACTGCATTTAGGACTTGATACAACCATTATGAGTTCCTAGTCATGTCTTTTAGATTAACCAATGCCCCAACAACTTTTATGGAGTTGATGAACTGTGTGTTCAGAGCCTACCTGGATCCATCATTATAATGTTCATCGATGACATTCTGGATTATTCAAAGAGTAGGGAGGAGCATGAGCAACATTTGAGAGTTGGGCTTCAAACCTTGCGAGATCAGCAATTGTATGCCAAATTCACTAAGTGTGAGTTTTGTCTTGAGTCTATGGAATTTTTGGGGCACGTGGTGTCCAAGAATGGGATTATGGTGGATCCGGTGAAGATTTTGATAGTTCGTGATTGGGCTAGGCCTACTTCTCCTACCGATGTTCACAGTTTTATCGGGTTGGCAAGATACTACAGACGGTTTGTGGAGGTTTTTTTTTTCTGTAGCTGCACTTTTGACTAGATTGACTTAGAAGAATGTCACTTTCGATCAAAGGTCAGGGATTTACTGTCTACTATGATGCTTTCGAAGTTAGTTTGGGTTGTGTATTGATAGGCAGATTTATTGATTATGCTTCTAGACAGCTGAAGGTTCACGAGAAGAACTACCACACCCATGACTTGGAGTTAGCGTCGGTAGTCTTTATGTTGAAGACTTAGAGGCACTATATGTATGGGTTGCATTGTGAGATATTCACTGACCATCGTAGTCTTTAGTACATCTTCAGCCAGAAGGACCTAAATCTGAGACCACGCAAGTAGTTGGAGTTACAGAAAGACTATGACATATCGATTCTCTATCACTCAGGCAAGGCAAACATAGTAGCGGATGCTTTAAGCTGGAAGGCGGTGAGTATGGGTAGTTTGGCATTCCTGGCAGCAATCCGAGCTCAAAATTCCCAAAAATTTAAAATTGATGTCTAGCTTCAAAAGAGGGAATAAAAAAAACTGCCAGGTAACTTATCTCTTTGTGAACACGATCTGACCAGATCTGTATGAGTCACGATCGCAGGATCCCCATCGCGATTGTGATGAAGAATCCCAAACCCAGCCCGGACCCCAACCCTTCCTGAATGCAATCCCCTGGTTTTGATTAGGAGGATCAATTTCTCAGCCACTTTGCAATTGTGGTGGTCCTCCTATGAACGCGAAGAAGGACTATTGCACCAACTGATAGAAAAACCAAAACTCTCAAAACGGACCGCTGAAACTCCAAAATTAAAAACTTTCATGAAACACATCTGATCACCTCAAGAATTGTACCACCCATCCACACAAGTCAAAACCATCAATACAAAGCAATGGGAAGGATTAAACGAGGGAAAGAAGAAAAAAATCTAAAAATGACCTTGAGGGTATTTACATTTCAATACTAAAACACATATTTTTACTCGACTTGAAAGCTCAAAAAAGTTAGGGATATCTATCTCCATGTCCAATTCTGTCTCCCAAGTGACCTCTTCCATCAGACGATGTTTTTATTGCACCTACATAGAAGCTATCTCCTTGGATATGAACTTGCAAATCTGCCTATCTAATATAGCTATAGGCGCCTCCTCAAATTACATAATCCTAATCATCTATACCGCGCCTATTGAAACACATTAGAACTATCTGAATTATGTCTTTTCAACATAGACACATGAAACACAGGATGAGCATCTGAAAGACCTAGAGGTAAGGCTAACTCATAAGTCACCTGAAAGATGTGTTGTAGATCTCAAAAGGACCAATAAAACTAAGGCTGAGCTTACCCTTCTTCTCGAATCTCATTAATCCCTTCATTGATGATATCTTTAGCAAAACCTTCTCTTGAATCATGAACGCTAAATCATTAACCTTCCGGTCGTCATATCTATTTTGTTTGTGCTGATTTGTAAGAAGCTGCTCCTGGATCAAATTCACTTTTCTAAGGAATCCCTTAACATATTCATTCCCCAAGGCCTAACATCAATTGCATAAAACTAACCCACTGGAGATCTACACCTTCTACTTTTTAAAACCTCAAACTGTGTTATATGGATGTTGGAATGAAAGTTGTTATTTTAGGCAAACTCATGTAAAGCCAAAAAATAATCTTATTGACCATTGAAATAAATAACACATGCCTGTAGCATATCCTCAATGACATGTATAGTCCTCTCTGACTGACCATCAACCTGTGGGTGAAATGTCGTACTAAGCTCAACTCGGAAACCCAATTCCTTTTTCATAAGCCTCCAAAAATGAGATGTGACCTAAGTACCTCTATCAGATATGATGGAAATAGGCTCCCCATAAAAATGAAATATCTCTCAGATTTAAATTTGATCCAAACCCTTTGAATTGTTCATTTTCTGAACTGGTATGAAATGAGAAAAATTGGTCAATCTTTCTACAAAGACATAAGTATCATCAAATTTTGTCAATGTCTATGTTAAGCCTACCATAAAGTCCACAGCTATCTGTTCCCACTACCTCTCAGTTATAGGTATCATTATGAATCATTCATCCTAGTCTTTGGTGCTCATACTTTACTTGCTAGCAGTTCAAACACTTAGATACATAATACATGATATCTCTATTTATTCTACACCACCAATAGTAATGGTTCAAGTAATGATACATCTTCGCTGCCTCCTGCATAGTCAATTTGGTAAGTCACTGACTCTAGGAATACAAACACGACCCTTAATTCTCAAAACACCATCCGGATACAACACTGCCTCTCTAGTTTCACCCTCTAACACCTTGTCTTGAATTAACCTTGACTTTTCATTTTCAAAGTATTGAGCCTTAATCTTGTCCAAAAGCATAGAATGAGTGTCACGATCAAGACCGTCGTGAGTGGAACCCACCCAACCCCCGGATGAGCGAACCAATAGAGTTCAACTCTTAGCCTAGACTAACAGCCTAGAACCAGCAGCAAATAGTAAACTAGCAGTTCAAATCAGCAAAGAACTATATCATTAAAATTATCCTGCAGAAAATCCCCCTAGAAACTAAAAGTCATCGTACCAAACACTACCAATACTAGAGTACGGGGATGCAACCCCAAAACTTAAATCAGTAAAGAGATAGTCTAAGCCCGAAACAATTGGGCTATAACTTAAAATATAAGCATCAAGGCGGCTTGGTCGAATGGCTCACCCTTGATATCTTGGAACAGTCCGGCCTACAGGTGAGGTCATGCGTCAGCCTCCGGAAGATTTCCTATACTCACTACAAAAACAAGCAAGTGCAGTATCAGTACACAACCACCGTGTACTGGTAGGATCATCAACCAGTTTCCAAATAAATAGTGTATAAGCAGTATAACAAATCAAGTAATTAGTATGCAAGACATGCAACCCGTCAACATACCCTAAACTACAAGTCTCTACCTAGCTTGTTCCCGCATGAAATCCATCTCTTATAACTCTAAACCACCATTATATACCAATATTTATACCTTTCCGCCTAGCCCGGACCCAACCTGGGATCCCCTCTAAACAAAACCTAAGTGTCAATGAACAACCCGGCCTAATCCAAGACCCACTTAACAATTATAACAAAATTCCCCGGTCACTCAAGGACTACCAAAACAAGTATCATATTTTAGTAAAACAGCTCGGTCCACTCACGGAACCAATAACAGTCAATGCAATACAACAATAATAATGCAAAGATGCAGTAAAATAAACCCGTACCAGGCGTGGTACCCGAGCCAACTGTTAGTATTCCATACCAGGCGTGGTACCCGAGCCAATCGAATGTCAACCATTCACAGTCAATAGATGACCAAACAACTTGTAAACCAACAAGCAACACACCGTTCAATTCACAGACTATAAAACAGGACCCTTAGACATTCTACATATTTCCTCTAAGCAGTGTAATTCATACAAGCACTTAGATAAGAGTACAAACATATACCACATTCACAGAATCGTAAGCCAGCATCTACCTCGAAATGATTCAAGCTCTACTCGACCTGAGCTTTCCCATGTTCCGGATTCCTTTCTTGTTCTTACTTTAAAATAACATACAAGTACATGAAATTAACAAACAAGGCCTGCACATTACCTGAATTACACCAAATCCAGAACCCCAGGCCACCTATGATCCTTCGACCCTTTTCCTGGGCTTTCCCACCGTTAATTTCCCTAGTTCTATCATTTTCGCAGATAAAAATAGAGAATTTAACAACATATGATCATTATCTTTCACTATTAACAATACCCAAGAACTTTCATGTTTAGAATCCCCCTTCTTCCCTAGATTCCAACATTCCTAGGTTATTCCAACCTTCCCCCAAGTTCCCTCCTAGCAATTCTACCGCATAGAAAAAGTAGTACGAAGTTTGGGAAGTAGAAACCTTACCTTAGGGAAGAAAAATGATGAAGAACGGAGAAGAAACGCCTAAAATCGCCCTAGTTCTTCTCCCAAATGAATTGTAGAAAACTGAACTGTTTTGGAAAAGTTTCTGCATTAAAAACCCGTTGGCTCTCTATAGCGGTCCCTGCTCTGATATAGCGGTCCTGCTATAGTGGACAACTTCCTCTATAGCGGTCTTAAGTGGCGTTGACCGCCTTGACCACCGCTATAGCAGTATTTTCCACCGCTAAAGCAGAGGTTGCTACGACGGAGCCATTGCGCTCGTCATAGAAATGTCTGAAAATCTCCAAAATTTGCCCATTTTACAACACACTTGCTTCCCCCGATGATCCAAAACAACCCCTTCACGTCAAACGCGATTCCTAGAGTTCTACTCACCCAAATTCGATTCCAAAAAGTTCCCCGGTCTCCTTTATGTCTTGGCTACGTGGAAAACTACCTCAAAACAAGACACCTAACCCAATCCTTACCTGGATTTCCCTAGGCTCCACCTTGCTCCAAAACTGGCCAACGCTAGCCTAGCCCAGAATTTCAAACTCCCAAACCCGGAGTTTTCTAACTCTAGAACTTGGCACGATTGAACTACCCGTAATGATGGACCCGGTCATTACACTGAGCCTTCACAAAAGTAAGAACTCTTTCGGGCTCAAAAGTATCAAGTCTCTCAAATTGGTTGGCTAAGCACTAAATGAACAAAGCCAAAGGATGACTCTGAACTAATAATAATGCAAGGCTACCCATGCTCACTGCCTTTCTACTCAAGGAATCTACTGCCACATTGGCCTTTCCCTGGTAATAAAGAATCATCATATCATAGTTCATAAGTAAGTCCAGCAAACATATGATGCCTCGAATTGAGATCTTTTTTGTCAAAGATATATTGTAGGTTACGATGATATGTGAAGATCTCACAATAAATGTAATAAAGGTAATGCCTTCAAATCTTCAAAGCAAAGATTACTGCAACCAACTCCAAATCATGAGTGGGGTAGTTTTTCTCATCAACCTTCAGCTACTTAGAAGTATGCAATAATCTTGCCTTGCTGCATCAACACACACCCAAGGACAATCTTGAAAGCATCATAATCACAGTAAAACCCTCACTTTGTACCACCCAACACTAAGTGAAATCTAACAGCTCAAAAATAGTTGCATTAAAGTAAACTATCATTCACAACCTCAAAATACTAACATAATAAGAATCTGCAAAAAAATCTTCCTAGAAACTAAAAGTCATCGTACCAAAACATTCTACCAAAAGTCTAGAATACAGGGATGCATCCCTAAAAATAAGAGAATCCAAGTCCAAAACAAGGGACCAGAAACATATTGGATGAAACCATGGCAGTCGAAAGAGTAGCTCACCCTTGGGATCTGAAATCGCCGAAACTACAACTGAGGTTGCGTGTCAGCTGCTGAAAAATGTCCTATATTCACAAAAAGAAAAGCAAGTGCAGAATCAGTACACAACTATCGTGTACTAGTAGGATCATCGACCAGCTCCAATAAAAGAGATATGAACAATAAACTAAAGCTGAGTAAAGTAAGGTAAACATGTAATACAAGCCAAAAATAAAACTAGACTCTAAGTTTCTCCTCTAGCTTACCAATCACATGTAATAGGTCTGACAACCATTGCACAATACACTATGACAATAACATATACCCCATTCAAATAACCCAGGCCAACTATGAATCCCTAAGATAATACCTAAGTGTTCAACATGCAATCCCGATCTACACTATAATCAACCCACAGTTACGTACAACCACCCGACCTCTCAAGTACCATCATGCAACAATCACATTTCAAGAATACAGCCCGGTCCACTCATAGAACCATCGTCAAAATACAATCAATGCAAGTACTATCAAACCCATACTAGGTGTGGAACCCAAGCCAACCGATATAAAACCCGTACTAGGCGTGGTACCCAAGTAAACCAATAAAATTTCTATATCAGGCATGGTACCCAAAGCCAATCAATATGTAACCTATACCAGTCGTGGTACCCGAGCCAACCAAATGTCACATACAATCCAAAAAGTCAATAAATAATGAACAACATTACACTTGTAAACCAACAAGCAACCAAACCAGTTCATTTTACATAATTGACACTGGATAGCTAGACATTCATAATCCCATTTCCTATGCATGCAATCTCATACAATACTAAGCGATTATACCGAAACACATATTGCGTATTAAAAAAAAAAATAGTAACCATCACCTACCTCGAATTGCTTTTGGGAAACTTTACTAAACTATAGCCTTCTCATTTTCTGTAGTTTTAGCTTGCTCTTGGTCTAAACACAATTACAAGCAACTATAATCAATTTAATGGCCTAAAATATCCAGATTATACAAAATCCAAATCCCCTGGTCAAAATTATAATCATTCCACCCATTCCCAGGCTTTCCCACCACTAAATCATCCTAAACTACCATTTTAATGGTTATATATAGTGAATTATAACGAACAAATCATAACCCAGCAATAATATTCAGGACCCAAGAACTTAACACCCTAGATTCCCCCTTTTCCCCCGGATTACACCTTCTTAGGTTAACCCAAACCTTCTCCCAAACCTGCAGTTAACTATTCTACTGCGTAGGACACATAATATTAAGTTAGGGGAGCAAAATTCTTACCTTTGGGACAAAAAAAATGGTGAAAAACAGAGTTGAAATCGCTCAAAATGCCCTTGCACTTCTCCAAAATGTTCTTGCGGAAAAACTGAACATTTTTGGGAAGTTTCTGCATTAAAACCTGACTCAGTTTACTATAGCGATCCGTACGCCGCTATAGCGACAACATCGTAGCGAAATCGACAGTTATTCCAGTGTTGACCGTTATTGACTTTCGCTATAGCAAAAATTATTCTGCTGTAACAGTGGTCGCGGTAGCGCTGTGTCAACCAAACAGATTCTTGGAAAATCCCACAAAAGTGTCCATTTTACAATACACTTTAAATCCTGACATTCCGGAACAACCCCTTCACGTCAACCTTAATATTGGGAGTTCTACTTACATGAATTCATTTTCGAAAAGTCCCCCGGACTCCATAATATCTTAGCTAAGAAAAAACTATCTCAATACAAGAACAATTATCTAATTCTCACCCGGATTTCCTTCGACCATACCTTGCTCCAAAATCGACCGAGACTAGCCTAGCCAAAAAAATTCAACTCCCAAACTCGAAAGTTTTCTAATCTAAAAGTTATCACAAAAGGTTTACCCATAACGACGGACCCAGTCATTATAAAAGGTCATTTAATGAATTAAGATTGAAGATATCTCGAGAAATAGGTCAACAAATTATTAGGGAGGGAAACCATTAGAATCTTTTTTCTTTACAAGAGGAGGGTATTAAGTGTTGGAATCTTTTTTCTTTTGCTTGTCTATTTTAGCAAATTGAGAGAAAATTATTATTTTCTTTCACTAAGATCATTATCATTAAATAACTATTTTTCCATGTTTTTTTTTTTGGCCTTTTTACTAAATATAATTATTTTTACTTGTCCATTTTAATCTATCAAGAGAAATTTATCATTTTTTTCAATACTATCCTTAACATTAATTAACTATGTAAAGTACCCGTGATCACATTTCAATTTTCAAAGCGTAAGTAATAGGGTTAATTTAATAAAATAAACCTATAATAAATAATTTTTAAGTGGAGTGTTAAGTCAACATGGGTCAAGTAATATAAAACGAATGAAGAAGACAAAGTACTAATAGTCAAATTTAATTTTTTAAAGATTAATTTAGTATATTAAATATCTAATAAATATTTTCTTAGGGAGAGTGTCAAGTCAATACAAGTTAAGTAATTAAATAAGAGCAACTTTCATAAACTACACTAGTGTAGGTGTTAATTACTCAACATACCAATAGTTTCAATAATTACATGTTTTGTCAGATACACTATATTTGTCTCTAGGTACACGTATCTGATGAATGTCTCTTGTCTCTCTCCTCTCTCGCTCATCTCTCTACCTCTATCTTCCCTCTACTTCTCTGTATCTAGTCTATCTGTGATATATCTAGTGTATAGATACATACTTACTTCCTGTATTTGTGCACTGTTCATAGATATATATTTTTGCACTGTGGACTAGTATATCTGTGAACTGTCTTGTTCCTCTACTATGCACTATGCATAGATACATACTTAAAAGAAGAAGAAGATGGAGAAAATATAATTATCCAGATGCATGTATCTATACATAGATACATGTATCTAAAAGCATGTATCTGACTATATGTGCATAAGCTTGTGTCAGATTCATATGATATATGTATCTATTTGTATCTGGAGTAAACTCGGATAGTGCATCTAGTGTATCCATGCATAAATACATATATCTTATATCAAATATGCACTAATACATTCATCAATTGCATTAGGTGCCATCACCGCCTAGCAAATTCAAAATTTCTTGTATGAAACTTCTAAAATATTAGTGGCAATTATATGCAAAAATTGATTTGAAATCAGTAGATAACCAATTGGTTTAAATTTTGCAGTAACCATTCCAACCTCAAATACCATATTTTTGATACTAGATCTGATATCTTAATACTCCACCACTTAAAAAGTACCTTACACTAGTCCCATTGAGCTTCGCAATATGATTTTCAACAACTTTGCCTCTAATTTTCTTCGAGTACGTTGAAGGTAGTTGTCCGGAAGAAGGCTATTATAAAATTGTCACATAGAGAGATCAGAAACTTGTCAGAACTGGAGTTTAGAGAATAACCATTAGGACAAGGACGAGGAGGAGGAAGAGGCTGAGGCTGAGGCAGAGGCAGAGGCAAAGGGAGAGAAAGAGGAAGAAGAAGAGGAAGAAGAGGAAGAAGAAGAGGAAGAAGAAGAGGAAGAGGAAGAAGAAGAGGAATAAGAAAAGGAAGAAGAGGAAGAGGAAAAAGAAGACGAGGAGGAGGAGGAGGAGGAGGAGGAGGAGGAAGAGGCTGAGGAAGAGGCAGAGGCAGAGGAAGAACAAGAGGAAGAATAAGAGGAAGAAAAGGAAGAAGAGGAAGAAGAAGAAGAAGGAGGAGGAGGGGGAGGAGGAGAAGAAGGAGAAGAAGGAGAAGAATAAGAAGAAGAAGAATAAGAAGAAGAAGAAGAAGAATGAGAAGGAGGAGGAGAAGGAGGAAGAAGGAAGAAGGACGAAGGAAGAAGGAAGAAATAAGAAGGAGAAAAAGAAGAAGAAGAAGAAGAAGAAGCGAGAGAGGGGGGAGGGAGGAGAGAGGTGACTGAGAGAGGGAGTACATATGTGCAATCTACTAGAAAATTAGGAGTTGCATGTAACTGTGTAATTAATTTAAAGTAGTGTGAGATTTAGTAGTTAGACTAGGGATATTTGCTTATTTATGTAGTTTTTCCATTTAATAAAGAGGGGAGGGAGTAATTCTTATTTTAGAAAGCCATTTTTCTTCTTGATTTCAGTTTCTCTCACTAAAAAATTAATATTCTAAGATAATAACTATTAGTTAAGTGATTATATGAGAAATCAACTCAAGGTATTAATTAAGCATTTTAATATTAATACCACCTTTAATTTGAATTATTATATTTTAGCACTTTATTTGAGGGATAGCTGCTAGTTTTGTACAAGAGAGGGAATTTAAGAATTTTGAACTATTATAAGCTATTTCACCGATCTTGTAATCGTATTTTTATTTACTTTATTCGTATTATATATTCAATTGTTAATTTTATAGACAATCAATTTGCTTGTAACAAATTCTAAACAATGTTAGATCTAACTCGTGTGCTCTTGAACTTATATACAAATTCAACTGTACCTTTTTAGGTTAAATAAAACCTCTAATAATTTTTTTTAATGGGAGTGCTTAATCAACATAGATCAAGTAATATGAAATGGATGGAGTACGTGAAACACTAATGGTCAAATTTGAATTTTTTAAAAAATAATCAATAAGGTTAAATTAGTAAAATAAGCCTCTCATAAATATTTTCATAAGAGGAGTGTGAAGTCAATACGAACCACGTAAAATAAAGTAAAGGAAATAGTTATTATATCAGAAAGTCTTTTTTCTTCTTGATTTCAATTTTTCCTCTACAAAAAAAAAATGATTTTCTAAAATAATACTCCCTCCATCCCATTTTATGTAGCACACTTTTCCCTTTAGTCCGTACCAAAAAGAATGTCACTTTTTTATAATTAGAAAAAAACTAACTTTGATTTTTTTTTTTACCTTTAATGAAATGATTTATAACCACAAATGTTCAAAGATTATTTTAGACCACAAGTTTCAAAGGTCTTTCCTTTTTATTAAACACCGTACCAAGTCAAAGGTGCCAGATGAATTGGGATGGAGGGAGTAACTATTAATTAAGTGATCATATGAGAAATCAACTCAATGTATTAAGTAAGCATTTTGAGATTATTTAATACCAATTTATTAAAGGGAAAGATTCTAAAATCTGTTTTGTAGAAGAGAAATAGAATTTACGAATTTAAAATAATCAATCTTGGAAATGGGATACTTATTCTTGATTGTGACTTTGTTTAACTGACGGTAGTCGATGCATATCCTCAGAGATCCGTCTTTTTTCCGCACGAAATGGACTGGAGCACCCCATGGAGAGATGTTGGGTCTGATGAAGCCCTTATCTTGAAGGTCATTCAGTTGTTCCTTTAATTTCTTAAGTTTGGCTGGAACCATTCTGTAAGGTGGAATAAAGATGGGCTGAGTATTTGGGAGGAGATCTATTTCGAAGTCGATTTTCTGGAAATACTTCAGGAAACTCACTAACCAGTGGGAATAATTGAAGAGTAGGGGTCTCGGAATATGAATCTTTAACTCGAACAAGATGATAGATATACCCTTTGGAAATCATTTTTCTGGCCTTAAGGTAAGAGATGAGTGACCTACAGGCACTGAGGTATTACCCTTCCATTCTAATACTGGTTTATTTGGAAATTGGAAGCGAACTATCCTGGTTCTATAATTAACTAAGGCATAACAAGAATGTAACCAGTCCATGCCTAGAATAATATTGAAGTCAGTTATTTCTAACTCTACAAGATATGCTGAGGTAACTTTATGAGAAACTGTGACTGGGCAATTTCGGTATACCCGTCTGGCAATGACTGGATAACCAATTGGAGTAGAGACTGAGAAGGATTCTAGGAGTATTTGTAGACTGACACTGATCTACTGCTATATATGGAGTTACAAAAGAGAGCATAACTCTGAGGTCTAACAATGCATAACCATCAAGATGGAAAACTCATAACGTACCTGTGACAACATTGGGGAAATCTTCCTGGTCCTATCGAGTCTGAAAAGCATATAACCTATTTTGGCATTGACCGCCACCTACTCTAGATGAGGCACCCTGCTGAGTCGGGTGACCTGCTGGAGCTGTTGTATAGTTAACTTGATTCTGCTGGCGAGTATCCCTACCCTTCTGAGAAGCCATTGGACACTCTTTCATTTTGTGTCCTGTCTTACCACATCCAAAACAATTCCCACTACCTGCCATACACTCACCTTGGTGGTTCCTACCACACTTCTCGCAAACTGGATGAGTGCGCCCACTAGTGACACTACCTTTGGACTTAGAGCCTGATGCCCTATCCTGTTGATCTTGTCTGAACTTGGGCACTGGGGCACTAGAAGAAAATGGGGCTGGAGCTGAAGAATTGTGATGGAACTAAGAGCGATTACCACCATCTAACCTTTGTTGAGAACAACTAAAGTCACTTGTTCTAGCCCTCTTGCTTTCTCGTCCTATCTCTTTGATCTTTTCCTCCTCAATCTGCTGGGCATGAGTCATCAACCTGGAGATGTCTATCTCCTTCACCAGCATGGCAGTCCTGTACTCCTTGACCACATTATCAGAAACTCCTGAACGAACTAACTCATACAGGCTCTGGAGTCAGCTACCATCGTCGGAGCATACTTGGAAAGTTGAACTAACTCATACAGGCTCTGGAGCCTGCTGATTCACCTAAGTTGTCATAGCTTGAGCCAGCACCTGAAAAGCATCCCTAAACTTAGCGTGAGTGACCTGCTCATTTAAAGGGTCTGCTGGAGCTGGTGGTGCTTGCTGGATTCTATTTCTATTTGTGTTTCCCCTTCGATTCGCTCTTCTGGGAGGCATGTCCTGTAATGCGAAGTGCACGAGTTAGAAGGAGATTAAATAGATTTCACACTCTATAGCACGAGATGGAAAAGAAAGAAGGGAAGTTTTTCCTAAAAATTGTTTGTAGCTCCCCCTCCATAAGTGTGGCGTGCTTCACACCCATGAAAAGGACTCTACTTGACGTGGATTTCTGACACCCTAGGAAATATTAAACCTGATGCTCTGATAAAAAGTTTGTCACGCCTTGAGGCTACCCCATAGATGTAATACGGTGCTTAGAGTCACAAATGATCCCAAGTTAACCCATGGTCTGGCATATACTAAGCATTTATGAATAAAATACTAACTATGTGGAAGCTAAACAGATTTAATAAAATAATCTTGGAAAAATAATCCAATAATCTCTAAAGTATAAATATACATAAAAATATGAGATAAATACTGACTGCAAAGGCTGAAACTAATATTATGTCTGCAAGTCTCTATCTGAAGTGAGTTGCTGGGACAAGCCCCCAGCTAACTCTAAAAGTCTGTGAACTGTAAATGACTACTGAATAAATAAATATAAGTATCATCCTCAAACTATGAGGACTCACCACTGAGTTGCTGAATAGGAACTGGAGAATCGCACTAAACACGGTCTGGATGTTGAGCACCTGAACCTACATCATAATAGAATGTAGCACAAAAATATGCATCAGTACTTTTGAATGTACTGAGCATGCGGGATATGCACTAATATATATGTACATGTATAAACTGAATTTTTATACAATAATCTAAACATGAAGAGTAAGATGAGACATGAGACTAAAAGGTAACTGATACAATGACCAAGTATTTAACATGTAGTTTAAAATGCTAAACTGAACTAAATAATTGACTACTGAATACAAGTTCAATGCAAGTACTGAATCTGAAATGTGGGAGCTACTGTCAACCAACATACCCCAAGTTGAGCTAACTATTGGGCCAAACTGTAGCCCTAGTTAGGAGGGTTTTCATACCTTGTCATAGATACAAACATAAACTAGAATGGATCCACAAATCTGATGTCCAATAACGGACTAGGGTGTCAAGCCTAATCTGACAGGTGACCCCTTTAGAACCTACGGTGGCGCCGTAGTTCTGGGACTTAGGAACTTCTACTAAAGGTCTGAGCCTAAATTAATGGGTGATCCTTCATCCCTTCGTCTGCTTGATGATAAGTCTACTCCCAACTAAATATGCAGGTAATAAATACAAACTGATATACTAGATTACCCAAATACTGATTATTCTGAGAATGCATATTAATTCTGAAAACTAATAACATTCTAATCATAAAGTATGACTGATTGAGATATCTGACTAGCATGCATGAATTTTAAAGTACTAAAATTGACAACATGCTTGGATTGTAGAATTCTGAGTATATAACTATCCTAGATTTTCAAGAAAACATGTAATGAATTCCATACATAACAATGGAAACTTAGATACAACAGGTTCACATAATTCAGGAACCCAAGGTCTAAATAATTAACTAGAAATTGAAGATACTGAATCTCTTACGGACTCAATGGGTGAAAGGATACCCATTTATCAAATTCCACATACCTGGAAGGAGATTCTATGGAGGAATTTTTGGGTTGAAGTCTGAACCTTCAGGAAACCCCTGCTTGTTCTTTGAGAGAAAAGAGCGTCTCTTTTCTTTGTTAACTGCTAAGAATCAAATTATTTTTGGAGAATGGGGAAATAAAGGCAAAACCCCCTTTAATTTCTTCTAAAATGACTAAGGATCAGGGTAAAAAAGGTAGGGAAAAGACTAGAACACCTCTAAAATAAAATTAGAAAACTGTTGAGAAATTTCGCGACCTGAGTTCCACGGGTGGGAACCACGATCGGTGGATACTTCCATGGCCTGTGGAATCCTGTCGTGGTTCCTAGGGCTTTTAGGTTGCCTGCAGGTATGATTTCCACAAAGGTGAACCATGCCCGTGGACTGTTCCATGGTCCATGGAACCTAACCATGGTTCTCAGGCCTTTCATGTTACCCGCTATATGATTTCTATGACCCCAAACCATTACTTGTGGATTGCTCCACGATCCATGGATCCTGCTCATAGTTCTCAAACTAAGTGCTTGACCTTTGATATGATTTTCATGGGCCCAGTCCATGTTTCATGGAATGTTCCTATAACACCCCAGAAATCCTAAGCTCTACAGCTCAAAATCCTAAGTATGAAACTGTTTAGAAGCCAGATAGGATCCACGAGTCGTGGAACAGTCCACGAGCCATGGACTGAGCTCGTGGAACCATATCAGAGACTAGATGATTTGGTTTGAGAACCATGACCAGTGTCTATGGACCATGATTTGATCCACGAGTCATGGATTGGGTCCGTGGAACTCAGACCTGAGGCCTACCATTTATCTGAGAACCACGAACTAGTTTTACGGACCGTGGAATGATCCATGAGTTGTGAACCCAGTTTGTGGAAATCAGACCTGAGGCTCGACAAAAAGCCAGAAACCACGATAGGGTTTCTATAGGCAGCAGAAGCATCTACAGACCGTAGAACCTGTCCGTAGAACTCGAGTTGTGAATTTTTCCAGCAGTCTTCTTTTAATTAATTCAAAGCATTCCATTCATTTCCCTACCCTCCTAACTCCGATCCTTAGTCATTTTAAGGGGTAATTAAATAGAATTTTACTCTTAATTTCCCATTCTCCCTAAACTAATCAGACTTAGAAAATTTGGACAAACGAAACGTTCCTCTCTCTCAAGAACCAGCAGAAGAGTTTTCTCAAGTTCAAGCTTCAATCCCAGGATTTCATCCATATATTCTCTTCCAGGTATGTGGGATTTCATCAATGGGTTCCTTTCATCCATTGAGTCCCTAGATTTAGTCCAGTTCTTCAGTTCTCCTTTAGTTCTTCAGACCTAGGGTTCCTAAACTTTATGAAATCATTGCAACTTAGAGCCTATTTCTTGTATGATAGTTATTACATGTTTTCTTGGGAACCTAGGATATCCATGTGTACAAAATTCAGTAACCCTAGCATGTGTAAAATTTCAGTATTCATGATTTATACTTGCTAATCAGATGATTCAGTCAATGTGTTTCAGAATTAGAATGTTATCAGTTTTAGTATTATTATATTGCATTCTCAAATGACTATTAGTATTTGAGCTATCCAGCATTTCAGTTTGCATTCATTGCTTTAAAATTAGTTGGGAGTAGACTTAGTCTTGAGCGGACGAAGGGACGAAAGTTCACCTGCCAGATTAGGCTGAGATCTTTAGTAGCAGTCCCTAAGTCCCAGAACTATGGTGCCACCATTGGCATGAAAGGGGTCAGCTGTCAGGATAGGCTGGGCGCCCTTGTCCCTTGTGGACATCAACTTAATAGATCCACAACAGATTTGTTTGTACCCTTGGCAAGGTACGAACACCCTTCCATCAGGGTTATAGGTTGGCCTTATAGTTAACTCAGCTTGGGGTATATCAGTTAATAGTAGCTCCCACAGTCAGACTCATATTGCATTGATCATGTATCCAGTATCTATTTCAGTTATTCAGTTAAACATGTTATAGTATTCGTGTTAGTTACTTGGTCACTGTATTCAGTTTGTCCCTCAATCCATGCTTCAGTATGTATTTCCATATTCAGTATTTATCTTGTACAACTTTACATATATCTCGCTAGCTCAGTATGTTCAAAGTACTGACATATACTTTTGTGCTACATCTTATCACAATGTAGGTTCAGGCGTCCAGCATCCAGACCGCGCTTAGTGTGACTTTTTAGTCCTTACTCAGCAGCTCAGTGGTGAGTCCTCATAGTCCGAGGATGTTAGTTATGTTTATTTCTTTTAGTTTTATACTTCAGTTTCCAGAGATTTAGAGCTAGCTGGGGGTTTGTCCCAGCAACTCACATCAGTTAGAGGCTTTTAGACATAGAACTAGAATTAACTCTTTGAGTTGTCAATTTTACTTTTCAGACTTATTATGTTCTCATTTATATTATATATTCAGACATATATGGATTTCTTTTCCAACTTATATATCAGAATTAGTTCAGTTTCTGCAAACTTTGTTTTTTATCAGAAATTATCTAGGTATGCCAGACCATGGGTTAGCTTGGGGTCACTTGTGACACTATTAACCGTGTTATGTCCAAGGGGTATCCTTGGCCCGTGACAAATTTGGAATCAGAGCATCAGGTTCAAGTGTCTTAGAGTGTCTGAAATCCGCGTTGAGTAGAGTCTTATTCATGGGTGTGAAGCGCGCCATATTTATAGAGGAGAAGCTATGAGGTGTCATTAGGAAAAACTCCCCTTCTTTCTTTTCCAGTTCGTGCTATAGAGTATGAACTCTATTTAACCTCCTTCTAACTCATGATTTACGCATTACAGAAAATGCCTCCCAGAAGAGCCAACACAAGGAACCAACAGGCACCGCAGACCCTCTGAATGAGCAAGTCACTCATGCTGAATTTAGGGCTGCTTTTTAGGTGCTTCCTCAGGCCATGATTGCTCAGTTCAATCAGCAGGCTATGGCACTAGGCCCATCTCAGACCAACTATGTCGCATCTAGTATCCGAGACTTCACTCGGATGAATCCTCTGGAGTTTCATGGGTCCAAGTTTGAAGAGGATCTCCAGGAATTTCTTGACGACATTCAAAAGGTGACAAAGATTATGGGTGTCACTCTGGTCGAGACTGCAGATTTAGCCGCTTACCAGCTAAAGGGAGTGTCTTATACTTGGTATCGGCAGTGGAAGGAGTATCGTGGTGCTAATGCAACTCCAGTGAACTGGAACCACTACAAGACTGCATTTTTTGATAGGTTTTTCCCACTTGAACTCAGGAAAGCCAAAGTCCAAGAGTTTATTAATTTGAAGCAGAATGATATGAGCGTGAATGAATATACTCTCAAGTTCACTCAGTTGTCTAAGTATGCTCTGGCGATAATAGCTGACTCTAGAGCCCGTATGAGTAAGTTTGTGTCTGGTGTGTCTGATGATGTGGTTAAGGAGTGCAAGACTGCTATGCTTATTAAGGAGATGGATATTTCTAGGTTGGTGACCTATGCCCAGCAAATAGAAGAGGAAAAGATCAAAGAAAAGGGAGGAGACAGCAAAAGAGCTAGAATAGGTGAATTTAACGACTCTCAGAAGAGGTCATATGGTGACAACCGCACTTAGTTCCTTCAGAAATATTCAGCTCCAGTCCCATCTTCTACTAGCGACTAAGTACCTAAGTTCATACCGGACCGACGGGATAGGGCACCAAGCTCTAAGTCCCTAGGTACAGTCACTAGCGGGCGTACTCATCCAGTTTGCAAGAAGTGTGGTAGAAACCACCTAGAAGAGTGTATGGATGGCAGTGGAAATTGTTTTGGGTGTGGCAAGCCAGGCATTAGGATGAGGGATTGCCAGCAACTTCTCAGAAGGGCAAGGATGCTCGCCCACAAAATTAGGCTAGTTGTACAGCAGCTCCAGCAGGTCGTCCTACTCAGCAGGGTGCCTCATCTGGTACAGGTGGTGGTCAGTGCCAGAATATTCTCTATGCTCTTCAGACTCGATAGGACAAGGAGGATTCTCCCTATATGGTCACGGGTACATTGAAAGTCTTCCATTTAGATGTTTATGCACTGTTAGACCTAGGGGATACCCTTTCTTTTGTAACTCCATATATCGCAGTAAATTTCGATGTCAGTCCAGAAATTCTCCCAGAACCCTTCTCATTCTCTACTCCAATTGGTGATCCAATTATAGTTAGAAAGGTACACAGAAATTGTCCTGTAATAGTTTCCCAGAAAGTCACCTCAGCCAATCTTGTAGAGTTAGAAATGACTGAATTTGATATTATTCTTGGCATGGATTAGTTACATTCGTGTTATGCCTCAATCGATTGTAAAACTAGGATCGTTCATTTTCAGTTTCCAAATGAGGCAGTCTTAGAGTGGAAGGGTAATGCCTTAGTATTTGTAGGTCGGTTCATCTCTTACCTCAAGGCTAGAAAGATGATCTCCAAAGGATATATCTACCATCTTGTTTGGGTGAAGGAATCAGACTCTGAAACCTCTGCTCTTGAGTAAGTCCCAGAGGTGAATGAGTTCCCAAAAGTGTTCCCAAAAGATCTTCTCGATGTTCCTCCCTAGAGGGAAATCAACTTTGGAATAGATCTCCTTCTATGTACCCAGCCTATTTCGATTCCTCCTTATAGAATAGCTCCAGCTGAGCTTAAAGAATTAAAGGAAATTGAAAGACCTTCTAGATAAGGGTTTCATCAAACCCAGCATCTCTCCATGGGGTTCTCCTGTGCTTTTTGTGCGTAAGAAAGATGGTTCTCTTAGGATGTGCATCGACTACCATCAGTTGAACAAAGTCACAATCAAGAATAAGTGTCCCATCCCCAGGATTGATGACTTATTCGACCAGCTTTAGGGTGCTAGTTGCCTTACTAAGATAGACCTTAGATCCAGCTATCATCAGCTTAGAGTTAGAAATTGTGACATTCTGAAGACAGCCTTCAGAACTCGGTATGGTCACTATGAATTTGTAGTTATGTCTTTTGGACTAATGAATGCTCCTGCAGCTTTCATAGATTTGATGAACAGAGTGTTCAAGCAGTATATAGAATTATTTGTAATTTTCCTCATCGATGATATACTCATATATTCCCAGAGCGAGGAAGAGCATGCAGACCATTTGAGAGTGGTGTTGTAAACTTTCAAGGATCGCCAGTTATTCGCCAAGTTTAGTAAGTGTGAATTATGGTTGAAATCAATTGCTTTTCTTGGTCATGTGGTGTCTAGTGAGGGAATCTGAGTTGATTCTCAGAAGATTGAGGTAGTGAAGAACTGGCCCAGACCCATCTCTTTGATAGACATCAGATGCTTCTTAGGTTTGGTCGGGTACTACAGGAGGTTTGTTGAAGGATTTTCATCCATAGCTGCCCCATTGACCAAGTTGACTCAGAAGAAGGTCAAGTTTCAGCGAGATGAGTGTGAGAAGAGCTTCCTAGAGTTGAAAGCTAGGTTGACTACCGATCCCATGTTAACTCTACCAGAGGGTTCAGATGGCTTCGTGGTTTATTGATATGCATCTATGGTTGGCCTAGGCTATGTCTTGATGCAGCATGGGAAGGTCATAGCTTATGCCTACAGGCAGCTTAAGATTCATGATAAGAACTACCCAACTCATGACCTTGAGCTTGCAGTAGTTGTGTTCTCCCTAAAGATTTGGAGACATTACTTGTATGGTGTCCATGTAGACGTGTTCACAGATCATAAGAGCCTGAAGTATGTGTTCACCCAGAAATAGTTGAATCTTCATCAGAGAAGGTGGCTCGAGTTCCTCAAAGACTATGATATGAATGTGCTCTATCATCTGGGTAAGGCCAATGTAGTGGTTGATACCCTCAGCAGACTGTCCATGGGTAGTGTGTCACATGTTGAGAAAGAGAGGAAAGAATTAGCCAGAGATGTTCATAGGCTTGCTCACTTAGGAGTTTGCCTCATGGGCACGACAGATGGGGGTGTGATAGTCCAGAATGGGTCAGAATCTTCTTTAGTAGCAAAGCTGAAAGAGAAACAAGACAGTGATCCCATATTACTCTAGTTAAAAGTTGCAGTTCATCAGTAGAGGGTAGAAGTTTTCTCCCGGGGGGATGGTGTGCTTCGCTATCAGGGTCATTTATGTGTATCAAATGTGGGTGAGTTGAGGAAGCAGATCCTTATAGAAGCCTATAATTCCAGATATTCTATTCATCCCGGTGCCACAAAAATGTACCGTGATCTATGTGAAGTCTGTTGGTGGAACGGCATGATGAGGGACATCGCAGATTTTATGGCTAAATGTCCCAACTGCCAGCAGGTGAAGGTAGAACATCATAAACCAGGAGGTGTGACTCATGATATTAGCATCCCTACTTAGAAGTGGGAGGTGATCAACATAAATTTCATTAGGGTTTTACCTCGTACTCGCAGATTACATGACTCCATTTGGGTGATAGTGGATAGGGTTACTAAGTCAGCTTACTTCTTTACTGGAAAGACTACAGATTTGGCAAAGAATTATGCCAGACTCTACATCAGTGAGATAGTTAGGTTGCATGGGGTTCCCTTGTCTATCATCTCCGATAGGGGTCCTCAGTTTACATCTCATTTGTGGAGATCCTTCCAGAAAAGTCTTGGTACTCAGGTAAACCTCAGCACAACATTTCATATGCAGATGGATGGTCTGGCAGAGCGTACCATTCAGAACTTAGAGGACATGTTGAGACCTTGTGTGATCAACTTCAAAGGTAGTTGGGTTGATCTCTTACCTCTCATAGAGTTCGCCTACAATAACAACTTCCATTCCAGCATTCAGATGACCCCGTATGAAGAACTTTATGGGCGTAGGTGCAGATCAACTGTCAGCTGGTTTGAAGTAAGTGAAGCAGCTTTGATTGGGCCAAATTCAGGTCATGAGGCTATGAAGAAAGCTCAGTGTATTAGGGAAAGGTTGAAGACCGCTCAAAGTCGTCAGAAGTCCTATGCAGGTGTAAGGAGAAGAGATTTGGAGTTTGAGGTTGATGATTGGATTTTCCTGAAGGTGTCACACATGAAGGGTGTGGTGAGATTTTGAAAGAAAGGGATGCTCAGTCCCAGATATGTAGGTCCTTATAGAATTTTGAGAAGGATTTGTAAGGTGGCTTACGAGTTAGAGTTGCAAGCCAAACTCGCAGCAGTTCACCCAGTTTTCCATATTTTTTTCTTGAAAAAGTGTGTTGGTGATCAGACATCGATTGTGCCTCTAGAGAGTGTGGCTGTGAAGGATAGCCTCACCTACAAAGAGGTTCTAGTGAGATTCTCGACCGTCAGGTTTGTAGGTTGAGAAATAAGGAAGTCGCTTCGGTGAAGGTTTTGTGGAGTAATCAGTAAGTCAAGGGAGCTACTTGGGAAGCAGAAGCAACCACAATGGCCAAGTACCCTCACCTCTTCCCTTTCGACTTAGTTTCAGCTTGAGGTAATAGTTCCTCTCCAGTTTCTCAGTTTACTCATGTGTATTTCAGTCCCAGTATCAAGTTCCCTCAGTTATTCTTGCATTTCAGCATGTTTTCATGTCCTTAGAACTTAACTCATTTAGATCTCAGCTTCTAAAACTCAGTGGTAGGGATTCCAGCTCTTTCCCTCTAAACTCAGCTTGTTTAGTCTTCATTCAAGGACGAATGATCCCAAGGGGAGATATTGTAACACCCCAGAAATCCTAAACCTAGAACCAGCTCAAAATCCTAAGTGTGAAACTGTTCAAGTGACAGACAGGATCCACGAGCCAGATCCAGTAGTCGTGGAACAATCCATGAGCCAGATTCAGTAGTCGTGGAACAATCCACGAGCCGTGGACTGAGCCCATACAACTATATCAAAGACAAATGATTTGGTCTAAGAACTATGACCAGTGTCTACGAACCGTGAATTGATCCACGAGTAGTGGATTGGGTCTGTGGAACTCAGACCTGAGGCCTACCATTTCTTTGAGAACCATGAATTGGTTCTGTGGACCATGGAATGATCCACGAGTCATGAATCTGGTTCATGAAAATCAGACCTGAGGCTCGACAAAAGGCCACAAACCATGAGAGGGTCTCTACGAGCCATAGAAGCATCTACGGACCGTAGAACCTCTCCATGGAATTCGAGTGGCGAATTTTTTCAGCAATCTTCTTTTAATTAATTCAGGGGCATTCCAATCATTTCCCTACCCTCTTAACTCTGATCCTTCGGCATTTTAGGGGCTAACTAAAGGGATTTTCACAATTAAATCCCCATTCTCCCTAAACTAATCAGACTTAGCAAAATTTGGAGAAAACAAATGCCCCTCCCTCTCAAGAACCAGCAGAAGAGTTTTCTCAAGTTCAAGCTTCAATCCCAGGATTTCCTCCATAGATTCTCTTCCAGGTATATAAGATTTCATCAACGGGTTCCTATCATCCATTGAGTCCCTATATTCACTCCAGTTCTTTAGTTCTCCATTAGTTCTTCAGACCTAGGGTTCCTAAACTTTATGATATCATTGCAACTTAGAGCCTATTGCTTGTATGATAGTTATTACATATTTTCTTGGGAACCTAGGATAGCCATGTGTACATAAGTCAGTAACCCTAGCATGTGTAAAATTTCAGTATTCATGATTTATACTTCCTAGTCAGATGATTCAGTCAGTGTGTTTCAGAATTAGAATGCTATCAGTTTCAGTATTATTATATTGCATTCTCAGATGACGATTAGTATTTGAGCTATCCAACATTTCAGTTTGCATTCATTGCTTAAAAATCAGTTGGGAGTAGACTTAGTACCGAGTGGACGAAGGGACAAAAGTTCAGCTGCCAGATTAGGCTGAGATGTTTAGTAGCAGTCCCTAAGTCCCAGAACTACAGTGCCACCGTAGGCATGAAAGGGGTCAGCTGTCAGGCTAGGCAGGTCACCCTTGTCCCTTGTGGACATCAGTTTAGTGGATCCACATTATATTTGTTTATACCCTTGGCAAGGTATGAACACCCTTCCTTCAGGGTTACAGGTTGGCCCCATAGTTAGCTCAGCTTGGGGTATGTCGGTTAATAGTAGCTCCCACAGTCAGACTCATATTGCATTGATCATGTACCCAGTATCTATTTCAGTTATTCAGTTCAGTTCATCATGTTATAGTATTCATGTTAGTTACTTAGTCACTGTATTCAGTTTGTCCCTCGGTCTATGCTTCAGTATGTATTTCCATATTCAGTCTTTATGTTGTACAACTTTACATATATCCCGCATGCTCAGTACATTCAAAGTGCTGATGCATACTTTTGTGCTACATCTTATCATGATGTAGGTTCAGCTGTCCAGCATCTAGACTGCACTTAGTGCGACTTTCCAGTCCTTACACAGCAGCTCAGTGGTGAGTCCTCATAGTCCGAGGACGTTAGTTATGTTTATTTATTTCAGTTTTATACTTCAGTTTCCAGAATTTTAGAGCTAGCTGGGGGTTTGTCCCAGCAACTCACATCAGTTAGAGACTTTCATACATAGAACTAGAATTCACTCTTTGAGTTGTTAATTTTACTTTTTAGACTTATTATGTTCTCATTTATATTATATATTCAGACATGTCTGGATTTCTTTTCCAACTTATATATCGGAATCAGTTCAGTTTCCACACACTTTGTTTTTTATCAGAAATTGTCTAGGTATGCCAGACCATGGGTTAGCTTGGGGTCACTAGTAACACTAAGCACCATGTTGGGGTCACTAGTAACACTAAGCACCATGTTGCATCCAGGGGGTAGCCTCGGAGCGTGACAGTTCCATGGCTCGTGGATCTGGTTGGCACTTGGACAGTTTCACACTTAGAAATTCTGGACTGGTTCTACGTTTAGAATTACTTAGGGTGCTACAATATCACCACCACTCAATGAGCAGTAACCACAAGGTATTATCATGGTCAACAAGAGGGATATGAATGTTTGAGAATATATTTATTCCCTCAACCGACCCTACCACTAAGGATCATCAATCATAAACACGCTAACATATTTCAAAATCTCCACAATTCAACTAAACCCTTTTCAAGAGCTACTATTAGCCAATAATCATTCTCATAAAATTAGTCTATGAGCAATGTCAAACAATAATCAGCCAATTACAGGTCATCATGCCAAATACTACATGAGTGACTATTTCCACCAATAGACAATCATAATTTCACAAATACCCGAGAACCTGGTCCTACCATAATTTTGTGATTTCCTCATCAACTATATATTATTATCACAATTCAAGTAGTTACTCAATAAACAGTAAAAACCACCGAGTCGATTAATGTTTGATGTTCAATTATATAGGTTACCTCAACATCATCCACATAAAACAAATAACCCTTATGCCAAGGGCTACCATATCCACCCTTTCCTTTTCCTTTTATTTTACGTACATGGATGCTAGTTTAACAATGTTAATATCATATGCATGCTAAACTTGTCTATAAGCGATTTCCTTGATTCACGTAGCAGCTCACAAGTCAAACTGACAATTAAAACAAATCGAGAATGAAAAGCAAAGTAGAGGAACATTGGGCAGGGATTTTGTCCCGCTCATCCCGCTATAGCGGCTTACACACCGCTACGGCAACCCCAACAGCAGCAGCATCCTAGAAATTCACCATTTTTGCAAAAATTCCCTCATTCCCTTTTCCTGTTTTCAACATCAACACATGAAATCACATTGTGGCCTTTAACATAATCCCCAAGGACAAAACCGACAATGCATAAACAAGAACTTAGCATCACAGTATCATAAAAACCAATTATGAATCACACTAAGAAACTATTCATACAACAATTTTTCGCTATTATACAACAATATCCCTTTTCCCCATGGTTCCCAACAAAATCCTGACTGTTCTGAAACCAGAGTTTCCCCACAGTCATAATCATTATGTCCCCTTAACATTTTTAAAAATGATAAGTCCATGCACAAAATTTAGCATAAAATTTTCAGTCAAACCACATAGCAATTAATTTCCCTATAACCATCAACACTTAACTAAGATATGAACTTTCACTAACCACGAATTTCACAGTAATTCAACAATCACATTTCACATATTCATAGTCATTCATGAAATACAAGTACACATTAGCACCAATCTCAAGTTTCATCACTGAGGAAGCCCTTTTTATTATCCTTATTCGCCTCATGGATAATCGTTAGCCAGTCATCCATGCGTTTACACAATCTCTATGGCCAGATACCAATTTGAACCTTCCCAGTTCTAATTTTCCCTGCTTGTGTCATTTTTGCCAGAGTCAACGACATCCATTCACCTTGTTAAGGTACCAATTAGAATCAAGAGATAACAATTAGACTCAATCCATACAAGCAAGCAACAGACCGCATGAAAGGAGGAAAGAAGTGGAACAATTTCCTAGAATGCCTCATATCTCCCCCGAAGATTAGATGTGGACGTCAACATACTAATCCGCAGGACTCTATTCAATATTTGCTATTATACTGGAAGTACGACAACCTTGGGTCTGATACCAAATTGTCACGACCTACTACTAGGTCATGAGGGCATCTACTCTAAATCACCTAGATGGGAGAACCCTTACCACCTAATTAACACAAGTATGCAAAATTAAATAAGAAAATATAAACTTTTCCTTGAATAAAACAGAACCAATTTTAAAACTTTGATTACAAAGAAATCTTTCAAATACAATTGAACCCCTCTCTAGGAACTAGTCTAAACAGGTACAAGAGCTACTAAGGAAAATAGATAACAATAAGACACAACTCCCACTATAGGAGAGAGATGAATAGAAAGCAAGAGTAGTATCAGTACAAACAACACGTACTGATAAGCTTCATCGGTCGAGCCAAATCAAATCACATAAATATCAAATAAATATCCAGAGGAAACATACAACTTGAGATTTATTTAGCCAGAGGTCTTTTATTAAACAATTCCTTAACACCTTGACATACTACCCATCTTATCAAAAAGGAAAACTTTCCTCGTACCAAGCTAGACCTCATTATGTGACTACATGTGAGTTCTAGTTGCTCAATCCCCAAGGTTCCTTACTCTTGACAGCCCGCCAATTCAGGCACTCATAGAATACTAGCCTTGTTCCACTAACCAAGTCATACCTTGAGACCCTCGCATCTTGAGTTCACCTAACTCTCTAAGCCACAATTTACAAGACGGTGACACCCTGCCTTTCCGGCCCAAAACGTGATGACAGTTAGACCACTAAACCTACCCACATCATACGTGCAACATGAATATTACCGATTGACCTTATCTCACATTTATAACACTTAGCCCTTGTCAATCCCGCCACCAAGATAGACCAGACATCATGCCAAGTCGACGTGCCTCTCCCAATAAGACTCTAAGTCAACAATCCTTACTACTAATTATTAACCAAGTCAACAACCATGACTCTACAACAATGACCTACACCTTATACAAACTGCACAGGTAATAGACAACATAGACTTGTGCCACATAGTGCAAGTAACCCGTACCTCTCAAGGATCCCTAAAGACAACAACTATGATAACTTCAGACACTACTAGAAAATAGGCCTACGGGAACAGATATGCTAGTAACTATTTTTAAATCTATGTCAAAAGTTTTGGTAGCTATTGACACGACTTAATCATATGACTGTTGCCATTCAAATTTAGCTGTTGCTATAGGTAGTCCTATTGCAACGATTTAGTGAACCGTTGCAATAAATCCATCTATTGTAACAGTTGTTTGAAAAAATTTATTTGCTGGAACGGTCTATTAATCCAAAACATTTGGTGACGGTCATAACCGTTTCAATAGACTATTTTTAGCAATGGTTTAAAAATGATTAGTAGCATATCTGCTCTCGTAGGCCCATTTTCTAGTAGTGTCCATATTTTTCCTCAATTATTTTTGTCACCCGCCAATGATAATATTTTTCTTTTACTTTTATACGATAATTATTATTAATTATTTGTATTTTAGTATGTATATGGTATTTATCAAATAGCAATCCAATTCAAGTTGTACTATACCTCACTTGAGCTGTTATTTTATTAATTACTATTATTTTTAGATCTTAATTTCCTTACGTATTACTTTTATTACTAAATAAAATGACATATTTTGTGTTACCTTGACACCTTTTTAAATTCGTATATAATTTATAAATATATAATTTATTTCTAATTATTGCTATTTTATCATAAATTTCATATAATATTACATGTCACTAATTTTACGTATAATATATATACATATTTTATTTACAAGTAATTTTAGCTTAATATTTTGTGATAATTATTGTTAATTATTATTTTAGATATCAAATTATATATATGTTATCTTATTAATTATATAACAGCCCAAATTCAATTTTCTCTCAAAAATTATTAGTTCTAGCTACTTTTTCCGTTTTACTTTTATTTACTAAATAAATTATGTGTTATCCTAACACTTTCTAAATTTGTATATATATTTTTAATTACTGTTATTTTATTTGTGAATTTTGTATAATATTACATGTCATTAATTTTGCATACAATATATTTATGTTATAATAATATTCATTTTGATAATTATCGTTAATTATTATTTTATCTACTAAATTATATATATGTAATATTTTATTAATTAAATAGCAGTCCAATTCAATTTTCCTATCAATTTTTTTAAATTCTAACCACCTCTTGTCCAATTTATATCAATTTTAGTCTTAATTGAGCTCAATTAGCCACATTTTAGATATTCAATTAATCTCCAATCCGAATAACCTGATTTTTACCGAACCCGACCTATCTGCATCTTTTGATCACAGCTGTCCATTAACTTAATCCAACGACTGAGCATTAATTCCCCATTTCCCTTTTTAATCTACCCTAACCCAAAGACCCAATTTCATTCAATCACATCATCACCGCCTCTGTCCCTCTTCTCCGCTCCTCTTCTCTCACTACCACACCACCGCCGCCACCCTCCTCAGCCACTTCAACCAGCAACCACCCGCCGCCAGTAAACCTCCACAGCCACCGCCCCTCCTCTCTCTTCTCCTCTTTGTCTCTTCTCCTCCTCAACCTCCATACCGCCTGTCACCTCTTCCCCATCTCCATCCAAATCCACCATCACACCGCCTTACACCACCACCCGCTTCAGCGAATCCCCCGCTGCTGCCTCTCCACCGATGAACCTCCAAAAAAACAAACCCCATTTTATCCCTCTCCTTTAAGATCGAACTCACTGTCATCACCGCCACTGGTCATTTCTCGCCGGCAGAATCTCTTGAAGATAAAGCTAAAAATGGGAAATTGAACACACGAACAGCCGGTGACTTCTCCCATGCTACTCTATTTTTATTTTATTATGTGTGTGTGCTTGTGTGATTCAATTCATGCTCGATTTACTTGTTCTTTAAATTCATGTGGTGTTCACAAATTCATGTTCATCCCCTTCCCTTATCATTCCATGTTTAACAATTTGCTATGGTCGAATTGGATTCCCCTTTGTTATCGGATAGATCAGCCTCAATTGTTGTATTAATAGTTATTTGTTCTTTTTACAGTGTATTGTCTTCTCTATTTAAACGTCAGTTCTATTGACTGACTACAAAAATTAGAAATCATATTGTAATGCTTTATTGCAAAACTCATCTTTGGATATTGATTTCGTCTTTGGTGACTTCTCCCATGCTGTCACAAACTGAGGAATTCAATTATGGTAAACTGTCACATATGGCTCTTCAAGTGATTCTAGTGCCTATAGTTTTCCTGAAAATGATATTGATGATTTACCCAGTGTACTGCCCTTCACTTCTGCCGAACTAGGCATTAACCGATTAATAAACCAGCAAGCATTACACCGATATAACATGGATGGAGTTGCTCAGGTATTTACTAGATGAACCTAGATTATTCTGTTTCCCAAAACTTACATGATTTTTGTTTAAGATATTTGATTTGCGTACTATTGGCTCTTGATATGTAAACTAGTCGGATATATAAAGCAGTGGTATAATTTTGTCATAAAACTCTGTTCATACTATTCTTAGCCATAAATTTTTATTAAAAAAATAGTTTGTGGTGTGCTTGATTTTATGAGAAAAGGTCTTTAATTTTCAACAAAAGAGATGTGAACATTCATGTTCCTCGTATGATCAAACTCGTACTTGATGATTGTTTACCTTTCTAGTAGTGGCCTGTTTTAAGTATTCTGCCAACTATGTTCTGATTAGCGTTTGTTTGGTTGTAGATGAGTAACCATGATCGTGAATAGATTTAAGCCAACTACTTGTTAAGATGTCAGAGAATAATGTATGCGTTAGACATCACAAGTCACGTTTTGTATACTGGAATCCATAATGGTATAGGGATCTATATACTACTAGAATTATTCAACAAACTAGGATAAATAGCTACCAAAACTATGTCAAACGTGTTGTAAATAAGCAATATGGAATCAGGAAGTTCCATATTGTCATTTTGTGTGAGCTTTAGTTTATTAAAATAGGCTATAGGGTTTATCTTTGTTCACATATATAGTGATATATTTAAGAAGGTATGATTTTGCCAAAATGTGTGTTCTCTATTCTATTTGGCTGTTTGTTATGTATTCACTGTCAAAAGATGCACTAGAAACCTTGCCCGCAAGGTTAAACTTTGTCCTATTGTGCAAAAGTTTTGGTCACAGCTTATGTTTCTCTGTTTAGGCGTGAATAAGTTTGCAAGTTAGAGTATGTCTAGCTTATTTGAGATGTTTAAAAAAATAATGTTTGAATCATGTTGATTATTCCCCATAACTGCTTAGTTTGTCTTGTTTAAGTTTAGATAGTTGTTTTCTTTAACTAGTTTTGTTATTTTTAATTGACAAGATCAAGATGTTTCTAATCCTTTTTTTTCTCTCCCCTTTATTTCACATGTACAATCGGGAGCGCGTTTGGAGTTACCGTTCGACTCCATCTCTGTCCAAATCAGAGAAGCGAATAAAGTCTCGTCATATGCTCGTGTCTAGCAGCCCCGTTCACATTCAATAGAGTCTAGTCCCTCTTCCTCTCTTCAAAGCCTTTTATTTTGTTTGTGTAGCTACACATATACACATATACACATATATGTTGTTATCTTTTGACTAACGTTTTATGCATTGATATTCCGTATTTAAATTTATGCTTGCTTGATTTGTTTGAATTTTTATACAAACCGATTAAATATGATGGCAAGTTAAGTCGTTTATCTCTCCGCCCTTTATATAGTGGATTTAGTATTGTCACTTGGCTTAGGCTTGTGATTTGTCGTAGTAAGGATGCTGATTTTTTGCGTAAAAACGCACCCTTTAAAGAGCATAATAGTACAGATATTTTAGTGCAAAAATGCAGATTTTTGAGGTTTAAAAATACTGCTTTTTGGGAGCTTATAAGTGGCAGGTCTTTGAGTTTAAAAGTGCAGATTTGATATCTTTCTAATATCTAAAGGTGCAGATTTTTGTGTGCAAAACACAACCGTTTTGAGAACTTCAAGTGCAGATTTTTAGTGTAAAAATGCAGATTTTTTAGTGTAAAAAAATAGCAGCTCCTAATGATTTAAAATGCAAATTTTTGAAGCATTTACAAAAATGTTGTTGATAACCTTTGTGTCATCCTAGTTGTTGCAGCTTTACATACTTGAAAGGCTATTGATAACCTTTGTGTCATTCTCTTAGAAAGACTATTGATAACCTTTGTGTCATTCTCTTAAAAAGGCTGTTGGTAGCCTTCTCTTTGAATGTAGTGTTTTTAACTTGCCAATCCATCACTTGTCCAGTTTATGGTAATGCAAATTTACTGAAAATAAGTTGTTGTGCACTTGCCTTGACCTTGTAGTATATTTTGGTATGTTTTGCACTTTACCTCGACACTTCTAGTATATTAAAATGCATCTTTGTTGTAGTATGTTATAGTATTTTGCTTGTACTTGACATTAACACTTTTAATGCAACTAGAGTCTCAGATTCTAACTTCTGGACCTATAAATTGACATAACTTTTATTTATCGATTTTTGTAGGTGGAGAAAACAATCAGAGGGGTGATGAAAGCATTGATGAGGACGGCATTTGAGATTTGGTTGAAAGTGGTCGAAACTGTTGTATGACCAGCTCTTTTTGTTGATATTATGAATATTTATTTTGTCATCCAGTTGAAACATGTGTCAACTGTTTTATATATTTTACTCGTGGATCATATTGCGACTGATTTCTAGTTGTTAAATGTTTACCGTGGTCAACTCCAAACATAAGAAAAGATTGAAACTCAAGCAAATGACCAGAACACCCACCACCCCCCGCCCGCCCAAAGCCTCGGGAACTATGCCAAATCTCTAACTAGGTCATAATTCATCCTCCGGACCTAGTGGAATTATTAAAACTCGGACTCGACCTCGTCAACCCCAAATATTGACTTTGGTCAAATATTCAAGACTGAAAAACTTTCTCGGAACGCATCCGATCACCTCGAGAATCCTACCACCCATCCCTGCATGTCATAACCTTCCATCCAAAGTTATGAAAAGGATCAAACGGGGGAAAGAAGCAAAACTCCCAACACGACATCCTTGAGGATCGTTACAAGTATATTAATTATTTTGCTTATTGGATCTAACACAGGTCCTAGTTTACACTGTAAGTATTTTTTCCTTCTTTTTTCTTAGTACCTTTTGACCAGCTTTTAACTAATCAATTAGTTAATGTTGACTAGCTTTATTAATTTATTAATCTTTGAAAAAGTCTTGACTACTTTTTTGTCTTTTATTTATTTGCTTAAGCTCATTAAGTTAAAACATAAAATAACATAAGCTTCTTCCTCTAGAAGTCTGATTTGCAAGTTTTATTGTTTGCGTCATGTTGTCATAATTATTATATTTTTATTCAATCGATTTGTTTATATAAATTAAAAAGATGAATAATTCAAATCATAATCTAAAGTTGGCTAGTGTGGCACTCAAAAACTTTAGATTTTGGATCCACTTTTGCCTCATCTTGTGCGAGATACAGAGGTTGTTTTCAATAGAACATCGGCTCAAGAAAATCATTTTCAAAAAAAAAATATTTAAAAAATAATGATAACCACTGAGGATAAAGAAAGTATCTAAAATAAAAATAGAAGAATCACCAAAGATAAATACTAGAATAATATTAATAGTAGTGATAAAGAAAAGAGTAAATAAAGATCATTTTTCAATAAAATCCAATCAATAAACTTATTTATTTTTTAGAATATGTAGATCTAATACATTAGCATCAGGTGGAGGCTTGGTGACAACAACAACGCCCAACTTCGCATCCTCCTTTTGGAAACCCTCGACCTTTGCACTCAAATTGGCAATCCTCCGTTGTAAACGTCTCTGTGCATGCCTTAAAGCAAAAAGCCCTGCCTTCATCATTTGTTGCACCTATCATACAAAAATAATTGCTTTACAATTTTAAAAAAATGAAAAAAGAAGATAAATTAATACACAAAAGTAAAAACATAAGTATACCAAGAAGATTTGATGCAGTTGAAAATGGGATAACTAAGAGAAGGAAAACAATTAAAAACTTGGGAAACTCCATTTGAGGCTTATATTCTTGATTGATTGATATATGCTTAGAGTATAAAATTTGGTACCAATATATGGCTATTTATAAGGGATGAAATAAGTAGATATACATAATATTTTTTGTATAAGGAAGGTCATTTAATAAATTAAGATTGAAGATATCTCGAGAAATAGGTCAGCAAATTATTAGGGGGGGAAACCATTAGAATCTTTTTTTCTTTACAAGAGGAGGGTATTAAGGGTCGAAATTTTGAGATGGTCATTTAATTATCATTACTTTCCGTGTTATTTTATATGACTTTTATATTATAATTATTATTTTTGCTTGTCTATTTTAGCAAATCAAGAGAAAATTATTATTTTCTTTCACTAAGATCCTTATCATTAAATAATTATTTTTTATGTTTTATTTTATTTGGCCTTTATACTAAATATAAATTATTATTTTTACTTGTCCATTTTAATAAATCAAGAGAAATTTATCATTTTTTTTCAATACTATACTTATCCTTAATTAACTATGTAAAGCACCAGTGATCAGATTTCAATTTTCAAAGCGTAAGTAATAAGGTTAATTTAATAAAATAAAACTCTAATAAATAATTTTTAGGGGAGTGTTAAGTCAACATGGGTCAAGTAATATGAAACGAATGAAGAAGACAAAGTACTAATAGTCAAATTTAATTTTTTAAAGATTAATTTAGTAAATTAAATATCTAATAAATATTTTCTTAAGGAGAGTGTCAAGTCAGCACAAGTTAAGTAATTAAATAAGAACAACTTTCATAAAGCACACTAGTATAGGTGTTAATTACTCAACATACCAATAGTTTCAATAATTACATATTTTGTCTGATGCACTGTATTTGTCTCTAGATACACGTATCTGACGAATGTATCTCGCCTCTCTCCTTTCTTGCCCGCCTATCTTTTCTCACTCACCTCTCCCCTCTCTCGCTCGTGTCTCTCCCTCTTTTTTCCCTCTACTTCTTTGTATCTAATGTATTTGTGATGTATCTAGTGTATAGATACATACTTACTTAGTATATCTGTGGACTGTGCATAGATATATATTTGTGCACTGTGCACTAGTATATCTGTGCACTGTCTTGTTCCTCTATTATGCACTGTGCATAGATACATATTTAAAAGAAGAAGAATACGGAGAAGATACACTTATCTAGATACATCTATCTATACATAGATACATGTATCTAAAAGCATGTATCCGACTATATGTGCATAAGCTTGTATCAAATTCATATGATATATGTTTCTATTTGTATCTGAAGCAAACTCGGATAGTGCATCTAGTGTATCCATGCATAAATACATATATCTTATATCAAATATGTACTGATACATTCATCAATTGCCTTTGATACTAGATCTTATATCTTAATACTCCACCACTTAAAAAAGTCCCTTACACTAATCCCATCGAGCTTCGCAATACGATTCTCAACAATTTTGCCTCTAATTTTCTTTGAGTACGTTGAAGGTGATTATAATATTGTCACATAGAGAAACCAGAAATTTGTCATAACTGGAATTTAGAGAATAATCATTAGCATTTTTTGAAAGTAAGCCTATGGGGAACCCAAATTTGATTAGCTCCTTGTAGGCCTTTGATGGAGTCGGATTCGGGTTTGGAGTTTGTGGAGGATATAGAGATGGTAAGAAGAAGAAGAAGAAGAAGAAGAATAAGGAGGAGGAGGACGGCGACGAGGAGGAGGAGCGAGAAAAAGAAGAAGCGAATGCAAGAGAGGGGGGGGGGGGGGAGAGGGAGGAGAGAGGCGAGAGCGAGGGGGAGTATATATGTGCAATCTACTAGAAAATTAGGAGTAGTGTATAATTGTGTAATTATTTTAAAGTAGTGTGAGATTTAGTAGTTAGACTAGGGATATTTGATTATTTATGTAGTTTTTCCTCCATTAAATAAAGCGGGGAGGAAGTAATTCTTATTTTAAAAAGCAAATTTTCTTCTTGATTTCAGTTTCTCTCACTAAAAAATAATTTTCTAAGATAATAACTATTATTTAAGTGATCATATGAGAAATCAACTCAGGGTATAAAATAAGCATTTTGAGATTAATATCATCTTTAATCTGAATTATTATTTTTTAGCACTTTATTTGAGGGAAAGTTGCTAGTTTTGTATAAGAGAAAGGGAATTTAAGAATTTTGAACTATTATAAACTATTTCATCAATCTTGTAATCGTGTTTTTATTTACTTTATTCGTATTATATATTCAATTGTTAATCTTGTAGATAATCAATTCGCTGCTAACAGATTCAAAACAATGTTAGATCTAACGCGTGTGCTCTTGAACTTATATACAAATTCAATTGTACCTTTTTAGGATAAATAACACTTCTAATATTTTTTTTAATGGGAGTGCTTAATCAACATGGATTAAGTAATATGAAATGGATGGAGTACATGAAGCACTAATAGTCAAATTTGAATTTTTTAAAAAATCAATAATGTTAAATTAGTAAAATAAACCTCTAATAAATATTTTTATAAGAGGAGTGTGAAGTCAACACGAGCCACGTTAAATAAAGCAAAGGGAATAATTATCATCTCAGAAAGTCTTTTTTCTTCTTGATTTTAATTTTTTCTCTACAAAAAAATTGGTTTTCTAAAATAATACTCCCTCCGTCCCATTTTATGTGGCATGCTTTTCTTTTTAGTCCGTACCAAAAAGAATGTCACATTTCTATAATTAAAAAAAATTAACTTTGAAATTCTCCTTTTACCCTTAATGAAATGATTTATAACCACACAAATGTTCAAAGATTATTTTGGACCACAAGTTTCAAAAGTCTTTCCTTTTTTATTAAACACCGTGCCAAGTTAAAGGGTGTCACATAAAATGGAACGGAGGGAGTAACTATTAATTAAGTGATCATATAAGAAATCAACTCAGTGTATTAAGTAAGCATTTTGAGATTAATTAATAACAATTGAATTATTAATTTTCGCAATTTATAAAAGGGAAAGATGCTAAAATCAATTCTGTAGAAGAGAAATAGAATTTAAGAATTTGAACTATTTTATCGATCTTGTAATACTCCAATCCCGTTGTTAAATATATTTACTATATTATAGTGAATGTTTACTTTATTTCTTTGAAGAAAAGTTAAAAATCCTAACTTCGGGAACAAGTTAGTTTTTCCCTATAAATAAAAGTGTTTTTCTTCATTATAATTCATCCTTAAATTAATTCTTAAAGAGAAATAAGAAGCTCTCTGTAATGACCCTCGTGTTCATTTTCTTATGTTCGTGCATTTTTACCATTCTGATTTCTTTCGTAGCTTTCACATGGTTAGTTTAACTTGCTGGGATGTGTGGCACACTTTTTGAGGTGTTTGGTCATGTTTTAGAAGAGTTTTCCTATTTTTGAACTCTTAAAAGTGAAAGGTTTGACTTTGGTCAATATTTGGAGTAAATGGGTTCGGATGAAAATTTCATCAGTGTTGTTAGCTTCGGAGCACAGACTTTGGCTAGTAGGACCTTTGATTCGGGTTTCGAGACTTCTGGACTCGTATTGGGCACTTTGGTGACTTTTAGGCAAAACCGGCAGAGTATTGACTTTGGTCAATATTTCATCAAGACGACCTCTATTGGTCATGCCGATGATTTCATTGAGTCCGAAATGTCGTCTTCAGTTGGGTACCATATTTGGTTTGTCTTCACGGGATTCCGAATAAATTTTGAGGGTCCATCCAGTGACTTTTTAGCATTGTTATGTTGTTGGTGTGCTGCTGGTGGTGCAACCACCTTTTGTTCATCGCGATCACGTTGTGGCCATCACATTCGCGATGGTTTGACTTTTTGACCATTACGATCGCGAGTGGTACATCACATTCACGAGAAAGGGTAGCTGGGACCCGATCAAGTTTCTTCCTGGCGATTGCGGAGAAGACCATCGAGATCACGATGGTTCTTCTCAGTGTGGTTGCACGACACGTTCACAATGAAGGACCCCTGGCAGTATAAATAATCCTCTCTTTATTTTTAACTTAGCTTTTCATGGATTTCCTCCATTGTTAAGCTTAGAAACTCCATTTCTTTAGAATTGTTGATCATAATTCCTTCCCCGTAAGTTCTTTACATTACCCCGCTCTTTTCCCGTTAATTTTGTGTTTTATGTCTTTAAATTTCATGTTTAGTTCTCCAATGCATTCCTTGATCAAAGTGAACTTCCAGGGTTGTTTTGGGCCACGAAATGTGTTCTGTTTGTGCCCAAATTTCAGGCATGGATTTAGAATCCCGTTGAAAGCAGAATTGTAAATTTTGTTTCTAAATTCACAAACAGATTGCAAGGGTCAATTTCCGACCTGATCTCCAACCTGAAATTCTTTATTTCAATATGGGTGTTGTTTTTCACATCTTGACATATAGATTATATTTATAATAGTGTGGAAGAGTTCTCAGGCACTCCAAAAGGGAAAGGCTACCGAGTGATGGTTCGCGATTGCAGTTTGACCCTGATGTAGGTTATGATTTACAATTTCAGACTTTGCTTGGTTAGATTTATATTCTATAAGCTGCATGAATGTTAGGAAATGTTTTAGATTAAAATTAGGCTTTAATCCTTTTTTTGTATATTTGGTCATTACGGGATAAAATTATCATATCTATCCTAGTATTAGGTTGTCGTAGCCTCATCTTGTTAGATTAGAATCCTTAGTGTAGCTTCTGAGTGGATTTAATGGTAAAGTAGGATTTTATGATTATTTTTTGCTTTATTATCATGTTTCCGTGTTTTATTCCATTTACTGTGTAATTGTGGGACCGAAACTATAGCTTTAGATTGGACAGAGTTCCACGTTAGTCATCTTGTTTGGAGGGTACCTTTTTCCTGTTTGCTATATCCGTATACATATATCCCCTTATGATGGCATGCATATGCTCATACATGCATTTACATGGACGTCGGTATGGTTTGAGGAAAAAACATGAGATTTTCAATTTTAAAGATGTGATGTTCCGCTTCTGCTGTGGTTTTCAGATTTCAGAAAGGAATCATGATTTTATCATTGTTTTGGGAAGGAATTTCTTGTACCACTTTTATACTCAAAATGAGGGATATTCTCAGACCCTTTTTCCATTTACTTTCTTTATATGAGCCCAAGGGCGGCCCGAGGAAAACATATTTGGGTTTTACTTTTATTGCATACGTTGATGATCCCAAGGGCGGCATGCGAGATTGTTCGAGAGCCTACAGGGTGGCCTGCAAACTGCATTTTGGGGTTTTACTTTTCTGCATTGGCCATATATTGCACCATATCATCCCATAAAGCATTGCATCCCCTTATTTGCACATTTGGGTGTTTTATCATTTCTATTATTATTATTATCTTTACCTTTTGTTGGTTTGTACCTACTGGTAGCTACCCTGTTATGACTAGACAGGTGGATCTCGATAGTAAATTTACTTTTATGCCTCTTATATTATATATCATCTTCTGAGCTCGGCTAACCTATGATGCCTACTGAGTACCCCATATTTTGGTACTTATACTACCCTCCCCAGACCCCACGCTGTGGGAATACACTGGGTATGTTATTGTTGTTGTTGTTGTGCAACACCTAGTACGATCCACCCTCGTTGATCATTTACTCGTTCAAGGCCAGCTGCTATTTGAATTGTGTTGAGGTCCTGGCGTCCAGATATTTAGTTCTTTCCCTCTACCCTTATTGTCTTTATTTTGTGTTTTAGATAGACAGTAGTATCTTGTATAGCGTTGTTTCCATATTTTTAGATGCTCTTGTACTGGTGAAACCAGGTTTGGGGTTTGGTTCCTATGTATATATATTTTTGTCTTTCTTGGTCTCTTTAGGGCCTGGTTGTATATTTTATACCATTTTGTATATATCTATATTGGTGGGGCTTTCTTATTTAGTATCATACTTCTGCTTATCCTGTTTTAGCTTATTTGTAGTATCATTCTTGGGTTTTTGGCTTGCCTAATAGGGGTTTTTAGTAGGCACCATCATGACCTAATTTTGGATTGTAATAGCGTGGTATTAGAGCCATAGATTCACCGGTGTTACCAGTATAAGAGAAAGTGTCTAGTAGAGTCTTGCGGATCGATATGATGTTATCCGTATCCTATTTGCGGGAGGCTATAGGGCATTCTTAGGAAAATTTCCATCTTTTTGATCCCTTATCATACATTCTTGATTCTATGAATTTCTAAATGTCAGTTGTTGTACTCTTTCTCAAATTGTTTGGACGAGATCGATAACAGGTGAGGATGAGGCCTCTACGCCTGTAGTTAGATATCTAGCTAAAGGGTGGGGCAGACGTTAACCTAGAGGATAGGGTAGGGCATGGGCTACAATGCTACCTCGATCCTAGGCTAGGGTACCATCCCCAAAGCTGTAGATAGAGGTAGTGAAGGTTTAGTATCAATCGAAGGGTGAAGGGCCTGCCCAGCATCCAGCAGGTTTTGTGGCTACACCAGTTTTGCAGGACACATTGGTTATACTTCTTGGTTTTCTAGAGGGTTTGTCACTGGCCAAAACATTACCAGGTACTCCGAGCAACTCTCAGGTTAGGGATGAGGCTTAGACTTTAGCCCAAGCAGTGACACAGGCTTCAAGAGCGCAACCTCCTACTGTGGCTCCCCGATTAGACGTGTTTCCTATTTCGTTGGTTCCTTAGACTATTCCATCTAGGCTGGTTATCTCTTCTGAGGATTAGAATATGCTTGGTAGGTTCATTCAACTAGGTCCTCCGAGTTTTCTGGTGCTTCGCGGGAGGATGCTCATGATTTCTTGATCAGTTGCCAGGAGAGGTTGCATAACCTCAGGTTGGTAGAGTCACACAGATCAGATTACACCGCATTTTAGTTGGATGGTTCAACAAAATAGTGGTCGAGGTCTTATATTGCTTATAGACCAGTCGAGTCACCTCCTATGACCTGGGTTTAGTTCTTCAAGGCTTTTTTGGAGAAGTATATGCCACACAGTATGAGGGAGAAGTTGAGAGATGAATTCTCCAGGTTAGATCAGGGCTTTATGACTGTTTCTCAGTATGAGGTCCATTTCCATGAGTTGTTTAGGAATGCTACAATGATTCTGCCCACAGAGCACGAGCGGGTTTGTCAGTTTGTTAAGGGGCTGATTCTACCACTTTGTTTGGCTATAGAGTAGTTGGTGGATGCAGAGGCTACTTTTTTTACAGTTGTTAATCATGATCACACCATCGAAGATATTCATCACAAGGCCTATGGAGGCAGCGGCAAGAGGCCCCGCCATCAGGGTGGTTACAATAGTTCACAATCGAGATGTAGAGGTTACAATAGTAGGGGTCATCCCCTGCGTTTCCAGTCTAGTACGCCTGTTCAGGTGGCACTACAGATTATAGAGGGTAGTCAGCTGGGTTATTCAAGTTAGACTGGTCAGGGCAGCCAAAGTATGGTTCAGACTTTATGAGGTGTTTGCTTTGGGTATACAAGTCGTGGTGATCAGTCTAGTTCAGCCGGGTCATCTCAGCAGGGTGCATTAGCCGGGGTTACTATGAGTGCATTATGTTGGGTCACTATGCTAGGGATCATCCCTCAGTTTTGCATTTTAAGTAACAGATTCAGCAGAGTCAGTAGGTTCAGGTCCCCAGGGCTCCAGTGACACTTTCCAGAGGCGGTGTACATGGTAGTAGAGTGGTCCCCAGGGTGCTCGAGGTGGTCATGGTGTAAGGATCCATATGTATACATTTTCGAGCTTGGCCAGACTTTGAGGATTTAGATGATGTCATCATATGTACAATCTTCATTTGTCATCAGTCGACTTCTTCGTTGTTTGATCCGGGGTATACATTTTCATATGTATTTGTTTATTATGCTACTTGTCTAGAGTCTGCTTGTGAGTTATTTCCTGTGACTATGCGTGTAGCTACCACAGTAAGAGATTTTTTAGTAGTGGATCATGTGTATCAGTCTTGTGTGGTGACTATCCTGGGGTACTACACGTGGGTAGACCTGGTTGTGTTAGATATTATCGACTTTGATGTGATCTTAATCATGAATTGGCCATCTCCTTATTATGCAATTTTGGATTGCTTCACCAATACTATTACTCTATGTATTCCCAGTATCCCTCCTATTATATGGAAGGGTACTGGTAGCCATGCGCCGAGAGGACTTATATCTTTTCTGAGACCCCAGCGGTTGGTTCGGAAAGGGAGCTTGACTTATCTTTCTTACATCCATAAACCAATGCCACCATGCTTTCTATTGAGTTAGTTCCAGTGGTTTGCGAGTATTCAGATGTGTTTCCTACTGATCTAATGGGTCTTCTACCTGATCATGCTATTGACCTTGGTATTGATGTTGAGTCAGGCAATCAGCCCATTTCTATCCCGCCATACCAGATGGCACTAGCTGAGTTGAGGGCGTTTAAGGAGCAGCTCCAAGATCTTCTGAGTAAGGGGAACATCAGGCTTAGTGTATCTTTGTAGGGTGCTCCTATTCTGTTTGTGAAGATGAAGGATGGTTTCTTGCGTATGTGTATCTACTACAGGTAGCTGAATAAGGTGACCATTAAGATTAGGTATCCAATGCCACGTATTGATGATCTGTTTGACTAGCTAAAGGGTGCATCGTTGTTCTCTAAGATAGATTTGAGATTGGGTTATCATCAGTTGAGGATCAGGGCTACAGACATCCCAAAGACTGCATTTAGGACTCGATACAACCATTATAAGTTCCTAGTCATGTCTTTTAGATTAACCAACGCCCCAGTAATTTTTATGGAGTTGATGAACTGTGTGTTCAGAGCCTACTTGTATCCATCATTATAATGTTCATCGATGTCATTCTGGTTTATTCAAAGAGTAGGGAGGAGCATGGGAAACATTTGAGTTGGGCTTCAGACCTTGCGAGATCAGCAGTTGTATGCCAAATTCACTAAGTGTGAATTTTGGCTTGAGTCCATGGTATTTTTGGGGCACGTGGTATCCAAGAATGGGATTATGGTGGATCTGCTGAAGATTTCTATAGTTCGTGATTGGGCTAGGCCTACTTCTCCTACCGGTGTTCATAGTTTCAATGCGTTGGCAGGATACTACAGAAGGTTTGTGGACGTTTTTTTTTCTCTAGCTGCAATTTTGACTAGATTGACTCAGAAGAATGTCCCTTTCCAGTGGTCTGGTGAGTTCAAGGTGAGATTTCTTAAGCTCAAGGCCTTATTGACTTCAGCTTTGATTCTTACTCTTTCGATCAAAGGTCTGGGATTTACTGTCTACTATGATGCTTCTGAAGTTAGTTTGGGTTGTGTATTGATGGGCAGATTTATTGATTATGCTTCTAGATAGCTGAAGGTTCATGAGAGGAACTACCCGACCCATGAATTGGAGTTAGCATCGGTAGTCTTTATGTGGAAGACTTAGAGGCACTATATGTATGGGTTGCATTGTGAGATCTTCACTGACCATCATAGTCTTCAGTACATCTTCAGCCAGACAGACCTAAATCTGAGACAGCGCCAAGTAGTTGGAGTTACAGAAAGACTATGACATATCGATTCTCTATCACTCAGGCAAGGCAAACATAGAAGCGAATGCCTTAACCCGGAAGGCGGTGAGTATGGGTAGTTTGGCATTCCTGGCAGCAATCCGAGCTTAAAATCCCCAAAAATTTAAATTTGAAGTCTAGCTTCAAAAGAGGGAATAAAAAATCTGCCACGTAACTTATCTCTTTGTGAACACAATCTGACCAGATCTGTATGGATCACGATCGTAGGATCCCTATCGCGATTGTGATGAAAAATCCCAAACCCAGCCCGGACCCCAACCCTTCGTGAATGCAATCCCCTGGTTTTGATTAAGAGGATCAATTTCTCAACCACTTTGCAATTGTGGTGGTCCTCCTATGAACGCGAAGAAGGACTATTGCACCAACTGATAGCAAAACCAAAAATTAGCCAACTCTCAGAATGGACCGCTGAAACTCTAAAATTAAAAACTTTCATGAAACACATCTGATCACCTCAAGAATTGTACAACCCATCCACGCAAGTCATAACCATCAATACACAGCTATGGGAAGGATTAAACGGGGGGAAGAAGAAAAAATATCAAAATGACCTTGAGGGTCTTTACATTTCAATACTAAAACACATATTTGTACTCGAACATAAAGAGATGGAACATACTTGAAAGCTCAAAAAGTTAGGGATATCTATCTCCATGTCCAATTCTGTCTCCCAAGTGACCTCTTCCATCGGACAATGTTTCTATTGCACCTACATAGAAGCTATCTCCTTGGATATGGACATGCAAATCTGCCTATCCAATATAGCTATAGGTTCCTCCTCAAATTATAAAATCCTAATCATTTGTACCGCGCCTATTGAAACACATTAGAACTACCTGAATTATATCTTTTCAACATAGACACATGAAACACAGGATGAGCATCTGAAAGACCTAGAGGTAAGGCTGTCATAAGTCACCTGACAGATGCGTTGTAGATCTCAAAAGGACCAATAAAACTAAGGTTGAGCTTACCCTTCTTCTTGAATCCCTTCATTGATGATATCTTTAGCAAAACTTTCTCTTGAATCATGAACCTTCCTGTCGCCATAACTCTTTTGCTTGTACTGATTTGTAAGAAGCTGCTCCTGGATCAAATTCACTTTTCCAAGAAATCCCTTAACATATCCATTCCCCAAGGCCTAACATCAAATGCATAAAACTAACCCACTGGAGATCTACACCTTCTACTGTATAAAGCCTCAAACAGTGCTATAAGGATGTTGGAATGAAAGTTAGTATTTTAGGAAAACTCATGTAAAGCCAAAAACTGATCCTATTGACCACTGAAATAGATAACACATGCATGTAGCATATCCTCAAGGACATGTATAGTGTATAGTCCTCTCTGACTGACCATCAACTTGTGGGTGAAATGTTGTACTAAGCTCAACTCAGAAACCCAATTCCTTTTTCATAAGCCTCCAAAAATGAGATGTGACCTAAGTACCTCTATCAGATATGATGGAAATAGGCTCCCCATAAAAATGAAATATCTCTCAAATTTAAATTTGATCCAAAACCTTTGAATTGTTCATTTTCTGAACTGGTATGAAATGAGCAAAATTGGTCAATCTATCCACAATGACCTAAGTAGCATCAAATTTCCTCAATGTGTATGTTAAGCCTACCACAAAGTCCACAACTATTTGTTCCCACTACCACTCAGCTATAGGTATCATTATGAATCATTCATCCTAGTCTCTGGTGCTCATACTTTACTTGCTAGCATTTCAAACACTTAGACATATAATACATGATATCTCTATTTATTCTACACCACCAATAGTAATGGTTCAAGTAATGATACATCTTCGCTGCCTCCTGCATAGTCAATCTGGTAAGTCACTGACTCTAGGAATACAAACACGACCCTTAATTCTAAAGACACCATCCGGATACAACACTGCCTCTCTAGTTTCACCCTCCAACACCTTGTCTCGAATTAACCTTGACTTTTCATTTTCAAAGTCTTGAGCCTTAATCTTGTCCAAAACATAGACTGAGCCTCCAAAAAATTAAGAACTCTTCCGAGCTCAAAAATATCAAGTCTCCCAAATTGGTTGGCTAAGAACTAAATGACCAAAGCCAAATGATGATTCTGAGATAATAACAATGCAAAGCTACCCATGCTCACTACCTTTCTACTCAAGGCATATGCTGCCACATTGGCATTTCCCTGGTAATAAAGAATCATCATATCATAGTTCATAAGTAAATCCACCCATCTACGATACCTCGAATTGAGATCTTTTTTGTCAAAGATATACTGTAGGTTACGATGATATGTGAAGATCTCACAATAAACGTCATAAAGGTAATGCCTTCAAATCTTCAAAGCAAAGATTACTGCTACCAACTCCAAATCATGAGTGGGGTAGTTTTTCTCATCAACCTTCAGCTACCTAGAAGTATATTCAATAATCTTGCCTTGGTGCATCAACACACACCCAAGGACAATCTTTAAAGCATCATAATCACAGTAAAGCCCTCACTTTCTACCACCCAACACTTAGTGAAATCTAACAGCTCAAAATCAGTTGCATTAAAGTAAACTATCATTCACAACCTTAAAATACTAACATAATAAGAATCTGTAAAAAAATCTCCCTAGAAACTGAAAGTCATCGTACAAAAATATTCTACCAAAAGTCTAGAATATGGGGATGCATCCCTAAAAATAAGAGAATCCAGGTCCGAAACAAAGGACCAGAAATATATTGGATGAAACCATGGCAGTCGAAAGAGTAGCTCACCCTTGGGATCTAAAATTGTCGGAACTACAACGGATGTTGCGTGTCAGCTTCCAAAAGATGTCCTATATTCAGAAAAATAAAAGCAAGTGCAGAATCAGTACACAACTACCGTGTACTGGTAGGATCATCAGCCAGCTCCAATAAACAAGATATGAATAATAAACTAAAGCTGAGTAAAGTAAGGTAAACATGTAATACAAGACAACAATAAAACAAGACTCTAAGTTTTTCCTCTATCTTACCAATCACATGTAATAGGTCTGACAGCCATTGCATAATACACTATGACAATAACATATACCCCTTTCAAATAACCCAGGCCAACTATGAATCCCTAAGATAATACCTAAGTGTTCAACATGCAATCCCGGTCTACACTATGACCAACCCCACAGTTACGTACAACCACCCATCCTCTCAAGGACCATCATGCAATAATCACATATCAAGAATACAGCCCGGTCCACTCATAGAACCATCGTAAGAATACAATCAATGCAGGTACAATCAAACCTATACCAGGTGTGGAACCCAAGCCAACCGATATATAGAACTCGTACCAGGCATGGTACCTAAGCCAAACAATAAAATTTCCGTATCAGGCATGGTACCCAAAGCCAACCAATATGTAATCTATACCAGTCGTGGTACCCGAGCCAAACGAATGTCACATATAATCCAACAAGTCAATAAATAATGAACAACATCACACTTGTAAACCAACAAGCAACCAAACCAGTTCATTTTACATAATTGACACAGGATAGATAGACATTCATAATCTCATTTCTTATGCATGCAAACTCATACAATACTAAGCGATAGTACCGGACCACATATTGCATATTGGAAAAAATAGTAATCATCACCTATCTCGAATTGCTTTTGGGAAACTTTACTGGACTGGAACCTTCTCATTTTCTATAGCTTTAGCTTGCTCTTGGTATAAACACAATTACAAGCAACTACAATCAATTTACTGGCCTAAAATACCCAGATTATACAAAATCCCAATTCCCAGGCCAAAACTATTATCATTCCACCCATTCCCAGGCTTTCCCACCACTAATTCATCCTAAACTACCATTTTAATGGTTATATTTAGCGAATTATAGCGAACAGTCATAACCCAGCAATAATATTCAGGACCCAAGAACTAACACCCTAGAATCCCCTTTTTTCCCTGGATTCTACCTTCTTAGGTTAACCCAAACCTGCAGTTAACTAATCTACTGCGTAGAAAACATAGTATTAAGTTAGGGGAGCAAAATCCTTACCTTTGGGACAAAAACAATGGTGAAAGGCAGAGTTGAAATCACCCAAATCGCCCTTGCACTTCTCCCACACATTCTTGAGGAAAAACTGAACGTTTTGGGGAAGTTTCTGCATTAAAATCTGACTCAGTTTGCTATAGCGGTCCATACACCACTATAGCGGCAACACTGTAGCAGAACCGACCGCTATGGCAGCGCTGACCATTATTGACTTCCGCTATAGTAAAAATTATTCCTCTATAACACTGGCCGCAGTAGCGCTGTGTCAACCGAACAGATTCTCGGAAAATCCCACAAAAGTGTCCATTTTACAACACACATTTAATCCTGTCATTCTGGAACAACCCCTTCACGTCAACCTTAATACCGGGAGTTTTACTTACCCGAATTCATTTTTGAAAAGTCCATCGGACTCTATAATATCTTAGCTAACTAAAAAACTATCTCAATACAAGATACATTATTCGATTCTCACCCGGATTGATTTAGACCATACCTTACTCCAAAATCGACCGAGACTAGCCTAGCCAAAAAAATTTAACTTCCAAACTCGGAAGTTTTCTAATCTAAAAGTTGGCACGGAAGGTTTACCCGTAACGACGGACCCAGTCATTACAAAAGGTCATTGTCACGACCCGATTTCTCGGTCATGATGGCACCTACAACCCCCGGTAGGTGAACCAATCCTCGTAGCCCAGAACAGTTAGTAATGGGCTACTATCTAGCAGATAAGGGAACAAGACAAATAAAATAGATAACAGGGATATAAATATATACATATGCGAAAACTAAACCAAACCCCAAGACATGGTATCATAATACAGAGCCAAACTACATACATGGAGTGCAGATGAACCAAAACTATATATACAGATGTCTCTGAATGGTAATAGAGTACATGAAGCAAAAGATAAACTAAAGCTAAGCTCCGATCGCCAAGAGCTCACCCTCAGCCTGAAGTAGTCTCCAACAGATCTCCAAGCACGAATCACAACGGTCTAACGACAATGGCCCACGCTAGGATCTGCACCCAAAAGATGCAGGGGGGAGGGGTGAGCACCAAATGCGAAGC